>SDVV010039567.1:0-10616 GCA_016164225.1 Gammarus roeselii | reverse complement strand
CCCTATAGAGCCGCCCCTCAACAGCCCTTATAGAGCTGCCGCCCCTCAACAGCCCTTATAGAACCGCACTTCAGGAGCACTTACAGAGCCGCGCCCCTCAACAGCACTTATAGAACAGCCCCTCAAAAGCCCTTATAGAGCCGCGCTTCAACAGAACTTACAGAGCCGCCGCCCCTCAACAGCCCTTATAGAGCCGCGCTTCACCAGCACTTGCAGAGCCGCCACCCCTCAACAGTCCTTATAGAGCCGCGCTTCAACAGCCCTTACAGAGCCGCCGCCCCTCAACAGCCCTTATAGAGCCGCGCTTCAACAGCACTTACAGAGCCGCCGCCGCTCAACAGCCCTTATAGAGTCGCCCCTCAACAGCCCTTATAGAGCCGCCGCCTCTCAACAGCCCTTATAGAGCCGCGTTCAACAGCACTTTCAGAGCCGCCGTCCCTCAACAGCCCTTTTAGAGCCGCGCTTCAACAGCACTTACAGAGCCGCCGCCCCTCAACAGCTCTTATAGAGCCGCGCTTCAACAGCAATTACAGAGCCGCCGCCCCTAAACAACCCTTATAGAACCGCCCCTCAACAGCCCTTATAGAGCCGCCGCCCCTCAACAGCCCTCATAGAGCCGTCCCTCAACAGCACTTACAGAGCCGCCCCTCAACAGCACTTATAGAGCTATTTCTCAACAGCACTTATAGAGCCGTCCCTCAACAGCACTTATAGAGCCGCTCCTCAATAGCCCTTATAGAGCCGTCCCTCAACAGCCCTTATAGAGCCGTCCCTCAACAGGACTTATAGAGCCGTCCCTCAACAGCCCTTATAGAGCCGTCCCTCAACAGCACTTATAGAGCCGCGCTTCAACAGCACTTACAGAGCCGCCGCCCCTCAACAGCCCTTATAGAGCCGCGCTTCAACAGCACTTACAGAGCCGCCGCTCCTAAACAGCCCTTAGAGAGCCACCCCTCAACAGCCCTTATAGAGCCCTCCCTCAACAGCACTTATAGAGCCGCCCCTCAACAGCACTTATATAGCCGCCCCTCAACAGCTCTTATAGAGCCGCTCCTCAACAGCTCTTATAGAGCTGCCCCTCAACAGACCTCATAGAGCCAACCCTCAACAGCACTTACAGAGCCGCCCCTCAAGAGCACTTATTGAGCCGCCCCTCAACAGCCCTTATAGAGCCGCCCCTCAACAGCCCTCATTGAGCCGTTCCTCAGCAGCCCTTATAGAGCCTTCCCTCAACAACACTTATAGAGATGTCCCTCAACAGCACTTATAGAGTCGCGCTTCAACAGCACTTACAGGGCCGCCGCCCCTCAACAGCCTTTATAGGGCCGCGCTTCAACAGCACTTACAGAGCCGCCTCCCCTCAACAGCCCTTATAAAGCCGCGTTTCAACAGCACTTACAGAGCCGCCGCCCCTCAACAGCCCTTATCGAGCCGCGCTTCAACAGCACTTACAGAGCCGCCGCCCCTCCACAGCCCTTATAGAGCCACCCTTCAACAGCCCTTATAGAGCCGCCCCTCGGAAGCACTTACAGAGCCGTCGCCCCTCAACAGCACTTATAGAGCCTCCCCTCAACAGCTCTTATAGAGCCGCTCCTCAACAGCCCTTATAGAGCCGCCCCTCAACAGGCCTCATAGAGCCGTCCCTCAACAGCACTTACAGAGCCGCCCCTCAACAGCAGTTATAGAGCCGCCCCTCAACAGCCCTTATAGAGCCGCCCCTCAACAGCACTCATAGAGCTGCGCTTCAACAGCACCCACATATCCGCCGCCCCTCAAGAGCCCTTATAGAACCGCCCCCCAACAGCCCTTATAGAGCCGCCCCTGAACTGCACTTATAGAGCTGTCCCTCAACAGCACTTATAGAGCCGTCCCTCAACAGCACTTATAGAGCCGTCCCTCAACAGCACTTATAGAGCCGCCCCTCAACAGCCCTTATAGAGCCGTCCCTCAACAGCCCTTAAAGAGCTGTCCCTCAACAGCACTTATAGAGCCGTCCCTCAAGAGCCCTTATAGAGCCGTCCCTCAACAGCACTTATAGAGCCGCCCCTCAACAGCACTTTTAGAGCCGCCCCTCAACAGCTCTTATAGAGCCGCGCTTCAACAGCACTTACAGAGTCGCCGCCCCTTAACAGCCCTTAAAGAGCCGCGCTTCAACAGCACTTACACAGCCGCCGCCCCTCAACAGCCCTTATAGAGCCGCGCTTCAACAGCACTTACAGAGCCGCCACCCGTCAACAGCCCTATAGAGCCGCCCCTCAACAGCCCTTATAGAGCTGCCGCCCCTCAACAGCCCTTATAGAACCGCACTTCAGGAGAACTTACAGAGCCGCTGCCCCTCAACAGGCCTTATAGAGCCGCGCTTCAACAGCACTTACAGAGCCGCCGCCCCTCAACAGCCCTTATAGAGCCGTCCCTCAATAGCACTTATAGAGCCGTCCCTCAACAGCCCTTATAGAGCCGTCCCTCAACAGCACTTATAGAGCCGTCCCTCAACAGCCCTTATAGAGCCACCCCTCAACAGCACTTGTAGAGCCGTCCCTCGACAGCCCTTATAGAGCCGTCCCTCTACAGCCCTTATAGAGCCGCCTCTGAACAGCACTTATAGAGCTGTCCCTCAACAGCACTCATAGAGCCGCCCCTCAACAGCCCTTATAGAGCCGTCCCTCAACAGCACTTATATAGCCGCCCCTCAACAGCACTTATAGAGCCGCCTCTCAACAGCCCGTATAGAGCCGCGCTTCAACAGCACTTACAGAGCAGCCCCTCAACAGCACTTATAGAGCCGCCTCTCAACAGCCCTTATAGAGTCGCGCTTCAATAGCATTTACAGAGCAACCGCTTCTCAACAGCCCTTATAGAGCCGCGCTTCAACAGCACTTACAGAGCCGCCACCCCTCAACAGCCCTTATAGAGCCGCGCTTCAACAGCACTTACAGAGCCGCCGCCCCTCAACAGCCCTTATAGAGCCGCGCTTCAAAAGCACTTACAGAGCTGCCGCCCCTCACCAGCCCTTATAGAGCCGCCCCTCAGCAGCCCTTATAGAGCCGCCGCCCCTCAATAGCCTTACTAGAACCGCGCTTCAACAGCACTTACAGAGCCGCTGCCTCTCAACAGCTCTTATAGAGCCGCGCTTCAGCAGCACTTACAGAGCCGCCGCCCCTCAACAGCACTTATAGAGCCGCCCCTCAACAGCACTTACAGAGCCGCCGCCCCTCAACAGCCCTTATCGAGCCGCCCCTCAACAGCTCTTATAGAGCCGCCCCTCAACAGCACTTACAGAGCTGTCGCCCCTCAACAGCACTTATAGAGCCGCACCTCAACATCTCTTATAGAGGCGCCCCCTCAACAGCACTTATAGAGCCGTCCCTCAACAGCCCTTATAAAGCTGCCCCTCAACAGCCCTTTTAGAGCCGCCCCTCAACAGCACTTATAGAGAAGCCCCTCAACAGCCCTTATAGAGGAGTAAATACACGCGGGGACAGAACATGCCGACGGCTTAGTAACGAGCTGCTGTTGGTTGTCGAGTGATGTATCAAAAGATTTTTTTATGTAGCAGGAATGTTGTAAGCTAAATTTTTGAAATTAACATTTTCATTGCCATTTGCAGGTGAGATATTTGTCTGTAAGAGAATTTATATGGATTTCCTCGCACTGCATTCATGTCATCTATTGCCGTTTGAATGAGCAATGAAGCCATGTGTATTGAACCGCTGTGTTTATTGCCTCTGTTTTCAACTTTATTTATAAAATAACGATGCTCAAATACTCGTGAAAAAATGTATCAAAAATTCCAAACATTTTCCTGATGTTTTTACTAACCAAATTACTTTGGTCCGCTGCATCGGCGAAAGCAACTGTGGCCAGGAATACTCTTCATATTTTTATCCCCTGGGAAACATTTTGCACCTTCACCATTTTAAAACATTTTATTTTACCGACTTATTTTCTTCCTGGTACAGAGTTTATTTCAAAGCATCGTTAATTTGAATGCCGCTGCTGTAGGTTGTTGTAGCAGGATGCCGTAGCAGGATGCTGTAGCAGGATGCTTCAGTGGAATGCTACAGGTATGCTACAGGATGCTGAGGCAGGAAGCTGTAGCAGGATGCTGAAGCAGGATGCTGTAGCATGATGCTGACGCAGGATGTTGTGACAGGATTCTGTTGCAGGATGCTGTAGCAGTATGTAGGATCAGGGTGCTGAAGCAGTATGCTACAGGATGCTGAGCCAGGATGTTGTAGTACACCGCTACTGAATGCTATAGCAGTATGCTACAGTATGCTGAAGCTGAATGATATTGCTGCTGTAGCAGGTTAAAGATGCTGTCGTAGCAGAGTGATGATGCTGCTGTAGGAAGGCGAGGGTACTGCTATAACAAAGTAATGAGGCTGTTGTAGCAGCCAGATGGCGCTGCTATAGCAGGGTGATGGTGCTGCTGTTGCAGGATGAAATCTACATATATATTTGGGTGGAGGTGCTGCTGTAGCAGGGTGATGGTGCTGCGGTAGGATCGCGATGATGCTGCTATAGCAGGGTGATGGAGCTTCTGTGGTGTTTATTAGATAGAATTTCATGTTAGTAAGAGATACGCTGCAACCACAGTTCACGCCAAGGTGCTCATGTAGATTCATAGTGTAGTCCAATCATAGGATCAAACCTCTTTTGTCATGAATTCAAAACTAATTCTCATCATCCAATGGAAACGTTCATCTACTATGTTGGCGAAGATGCTGACGAAGATGCATTCAAGTCTTTGTAAGAAAAGCGGTTCCATAGACTGCTTCTATTTCCCCTGTAATAGTACTACAAGACGAGCTATGGTGATAAATGCTATTGTAATATTAGGAATATTTTTTATATCTTTTCTGCTACTGCAAATCAAACGTAATTGTAGTTGAATACATTTATTTATCGTATCTGAGCTCCCGTGTGGAGAAGACTGAGCTAGTGGAAACTGAGGTGACGTCGCGAGTGAAGGAGGGGTGTGACGTGTTAGGTGCACTGCAGTGTAATGAGCTGTAGGACGTTGGGGATAAAAGTGAAGAGAGGGCTGTATGAGGGTGTAGTTATTCCAACAGTGCTCTATGGAGCTGGGACTTGAGGGGCGAGAGCAGAAGAGAAAAAAAATGAATATTTTTGAGATGAAATGTTTGAAGAGCATGGCTGAAGTGACGCTCAGAGACATGATTAATAACGACGTGGTTTGAATTAGAAAGGGGAGGGTGAAGAAGTTAGAGAACAGAGTAGATTTGCGTGGTCTGAAATTGTTTGCGCAAATAGTGAGGATGGATGAAGGTAGATTGGTTAAAAGGGGGATGAAGGCGGAAGCAAGTGGACTAGGTCTAGAGGTAGACCGAAGTTTGAATTAATGAAAGGTGTGAAGCAGGCGTTAGGAAGGAGAGAGTTGAGTGTGGAGGTAGCAAGAGAGCGTGCAATAAATTGGCGTGAGTGGAAAATGAATGTGAATGGATGATTTTTGACGCTGCCCTGATGTGCATTCTCGCCATTGGCTTCTCGTTGAGAAACGCGATGGTCGTGGGGGGGAGGGGCCCGGTCATCGTGACGCGGCAGAGGTAAGCCAGTCACACTGTCGGGCCTTGCTGCTGGCACGGACCTCGGAGAGCATTCATGACCAAGAGTGTGAGTTGGGGGGGACTTCCGGGTGTATGAGATGAGTGTATGAGAGGAGTGTGAGATGCGCCTTGCCGTCGGTTACGGTTCCTCTAAGGGAATTCGGCCGAGTGTCTGTATCTGTATCTGTACCTTTTTAAATTGGTAATGATACATTCCTTCCTTATACGTACGCACGTCTGAATATGTATGGTAACACAGAAAATGAACTGCTGCGGGACAACAAAACGGTTTCAACTTCACTTCATGTCACGAAATACAGCACACACCCAGAATATTACGCACTTAATGAAATAAGTATCCACTCGTTAGATCTCCAAACAGCATCACCACCGCTCCCTGTCCTCCCGTTAGACCTCCACGCAGCATCACCACCGCTCCCTGTCCTCCCGTTAGACCTTCAAGCAGCATCACCACCGCTCCCTGCCCTCCCGTTAGACCTTCAAGTAGCATCACCACCGCTCCCTGCCCTCCCGTTAGACCTTCAAGCAGCAACACCACCGCTCCCTGTTCTCCCGTTAGACCTTCAAGCAGCATCACCACCGCTCCCTGCCCTCCCGTTAGACCTTCAAGCAGCATCACCACCGCTCCATGTCCTCCCGTTAGACCTCCACGCAGCATCACCACCGCTCCCTGTTCTCCCGTTAGACCTTCAAGCAGCATCACCACCGCTCCATGCCCTCCCGTTAGACCTTCAAGCAGCATCACCACCGCTCCCTGTTCTCCCGTTAGACCTTCAAGCAGCCTCACCACCGCTCGCTGTCCTTCCGTTAGACCTTCAAACAGCATCACCACCGCTCCCTGCCCTCCCGTTAGATCTTCAAGCAGCATCACCACCGCTCCCTGCCCTCCCGTTAGACCTTCAAGCAGCATCACCACCGCTCCCTGTCCTCCCGTTAGACCTTCAAGCAGCATCACCACCGCTCCCTGCCCTCCCGTTAGATCTTCAAGCAGCATCACCACCGCTCCCTGCCCTCCCGTTAGACCTTTAAGCAGCATCACCACCGCTCCCTGTCCTCCCGTTAGACCTCCACGCAGCATCACCACCGCTCTCTATCCTCCCGTTAGACCTTCAAGCAGCATCACCACCGCTCCCTGTCCTCCCGTTAGACCTTCAAGCAGCATCGCTACAGCTCCCTGTTCTCCTGTAGACTTTCAAGCAGCATCGCCGCCGCTGCACTGTCATACCGTTAGACCGTGATGCAGCATAGCCGCTGCTGCCTTGTCCTCCCGTTAAGCCTTCAAGCCGCATCGGCGCCGATGCCCTGTCCTCCCGTTAGACCTACACGTCGCATCGAAATTACTGTCCTCTCTTCCCGTTAGACCTCCACGCGGCGGCGCAGCTTCGGCTCTGTCCTCCTGATAGACCATTTTATTACCTTCATGGACGGTTGTGGAAAACACCTTGGGCGCCAAAGCAACCATTCCAGTAGCAGCAGCAGTAAAAGAAGCAGCAGCGGCCATCAGTAGCAGCAGCTTCAGCCAGCAGTAGCAGCCAGCAGTAGAAGCCGGCAGTAGCAGTGGTAGCGGCAGCCTCGACAACATCAACATCAGCGTTCGAGTTGCAGCAACTGGCAAGACATGAAAGTGTTTGCTGACTACCAGAAACGGGACAGATCTGCTCAGATCAGTTGGTAAAGGTGCTCACAGTTTGTTAAGGCAATCTATTTGATGACAGGTGCTGACCAGCTGTTTTAGGGTAGCTAACCATGGACGTCCATCAGCGTTCGATCAATTGTCGAAAACACGCATAGCATCATTTCAAATGTTATGACGCAGGCTTTTAATGGATCACTAACATAATATACAGAACATGTGTGTTCTGGTACGTATGTAATGACGCAGGCTTTTAATGGATCACTAACATGATATACAGAACATGTGTGTTTTGGTACGTATGTAATGACGCAGGCTTTTAATGGATCACTAACATGATATACAGAACATGTGTGTTCTGGTACGTATGTAATGACGCAGGCTTTTAATGGATCACTAACATGATATACAGAACATGTGTGTTCTGGTACGTGTGTAACGACGAAGGCTTTTAATGGATCACTAACATGATGTACAGAACAGGTGTGTTCTGGGACGTATGTTATGGCGCAGGCTTGGAATGGGTCACTAACATGATATATAGAACAGGTGCGATCTGGTACGTTTTCGTAAATTGTCATCGAAGAAATGCACGTGCAATTTTTAACTGTGCTGTTATCAATATCATTCAATCAGGTCTATGTGCAGGAGGAAGAAATAAGCCTATTTTATGGAGTGTCATGGGACTACCTTCCTAAATGCAGTCATTTTCTGCAACGGCCCGCCACCCTCAATCGAGCTTTGATTCTTACCCCATTAAGTCTGCTCTATATGCCGCTTTTAATGAGAAGGCCGGCCTTTGAAGCGTTTCATTCCCGCCCAAATGAGCCGCCCTCACGGCATCAATCACCTTGGGCCAGCATCGCGCGTCCGAACAGCGGAATTGAAGCGTTTGCTCATAAAATGCGGATCAAAAGAGGCCGGAGTCTGGAATGAAACATGGAGCCCGGTGAGGGGATCAGACCTTCTGACTAGAATTAAGTTACACACGGAACAGTCAGTGTTGTTGGGCAGCCCTGTTATTCCAAAGCAGCGGGACGGATTGAAAGTAGCTCTTATTGAACTACACACGAAACAGAGTCAGTGTTGTTGGGCAACCCTGTTAGGCCGAGGCAGCGAGCTGGATTGAATATAGCTCTTATTAAACTACACACGAAACAGTCAGTGTTGTTGGGCAGCCCTGTTATTCCAAAGCAGCGGGACGGATTGAAAGTAGCTCTTATTGAACTACACACGAAACAGAGTCAGTGTTGTTGGGAAACCCTGTTAGGCCGAGGCAGCGAGCTGGATTGAATATAGCTCTTATTAAACTACACACGAAACAGTCAGTGTTGTTGGGCAACCCTGTTATTCCAAAGCAGCGGGACGGGTTGAAAGTAGCTCTTATTGAACTACACACGACACAGAGTCAGTGTTGTCGGGCAACCCTGTTAGGCAGAAGCAGCGAGCTGGATTGAATGTAGCTCTTATTAAACTACACCCGACACAGAGTCAGTGTTGTTGGGCAAACCTGTTGGGCAAATGCAGAGGGAAGGGTTAAAGTTCAAGTCAGTTTAATCAGGCTTCCTTTCCGCCAGCGGATGCAGGGAAGGACGAAGGAGTTAGTAGGAGATCCTTCTGTTGTGAATCGAGTTGTGGATGAAAATATTTGACTTTGGTGCTTTATATCAGCAGCCACTATTCTAACGCAGACGTCACCTCACTTAACGGCGGTGTCCGTATACCCATTAGCATACCAATTAGTCACTTAGCAAATAACCTCACTTCCCTTTTACAGAGTCGATTATTTAGTAGTGTTTTTCTTGTCCAATCAGTTGAACCGTTCTCCAGATCGGTTCCAGAATGGCGGTATTTTTTCGTCCGAAGAAGTTGAACATAATTTTTTCCATTTTGATCTCTTTTGAAAATAAAACGGCATTTCTCTTCGTCCATCAATCACCAGCCTTGCGAAAGCATGCGCTCTAACAAGCTGTGGGCTGTTTTCAATGTGGTTCCTCTAATCCAATCATTAACAGCTCTTCAAGTACTGTGATGCTTCTGCAGGAATGTTTTCCATTTCCAATCAGCAGCTGCTCTTCTAATGGCGGTTGCTCCTCTTCATTCAGCACCGACTCTCCCAACGGTGGTGTCTTCTCCTAAAAGTGGTGTCCTCTCTTCACTCGGCAGGAACTCTCCTATTGATGGGTCCCTAACTCTCCTAATGGTGCGGTCTTCTCCTAATAGTGGTGTCCTCTCTTCACTCGGCAGGAACTCTCCTATTGATGGGTCCCTAACTCTCCTAATGGTGGTGTCTTCCCCTAATAGTGGTGTCCTCTCTTCACTCGGCAGGAACTCTCCTATTGATGGCGTCCCTAACTCTCCTAATGGTGGTGTCTTCTCCTAATAGTGGTGTCCTCTCTCTTTACTCGGCAGGAACTCTCCTATTGATGGGTCCCTAACTCTCCTAATGGTGGTGTCTTCTCTCCAATGAGCAGCAACTTCCCTAATGGAGTTGTCCCCACCTTAATGTGCAGCAACTCTCCTAATGGTGGTGTCTTCTCTCCAATGAGCAGCAACTCCCTTAATGGAGTTGTCCCCACCTTTATGTGCAGCAACTCTCCTAATGGTGATGTCTTCTCTCCAATCAACAGCAGTTCTTTTATAGCAGGCCGTGTCATATCATGCTGGACCTCATCCTCCTCATCAGCTGCGGCTGCCAACTTTGAGCTGCAAATGGAAGGCTTCCCTGAACTTCCATTTACCGCACTTTCAGCGCCAGATGGTATCTCAGATTCAATTTAGCATCAACACCAGCTGCATTCTCCTTGACTGTGGTCACTGGGAGGTATCCATTAGGTGTGCTGCCCTGGGAGGTATCCACTAGGTGTGCTGCCCTGGGAGGTATTCATTAGGTGTGCTGCCCTGGGAGGTATCCATTAGGCGTGCTGCCCTGGGAGGTATCCATTTGGCGTGCTGCTCTGGGAGGTATCCATATGGTGTGCTGCCCTGGAAGGTATCCATTAGGTGTGCTGCCCTAGGAGATATCCATTAGGTGTGCTGCCCTGGGAGGTATCCATTAGGTGTGCTGCCTTGGGAGGTCTCCATTAGGTGTGCCGCCCTGGGAGGTATCCATTAGGTGTGCTGCCTTGGGAGGTATCCATTAGGCGTGCTGCCCTGGGAGGTATCCATTAGGCGTGCTGCCCTAGGAGGTATTCATTAGGCGTGCTGCCCTGGGAGGTATCCATATGGTGTGCTGCCCTGGGAGGTATCCATTAGGTGTGCTGCCCTAGGAGATATCCATTAGGTGTGCTGCCCTGGGAGGTATCCATTAGGCGTGCTGCCCTAGGAGGTATTCATTAGGTGTGCTGCCCTGGGAGGTATCCATTAGGTGTGCTGCCCTGGGAGGTATCCAT
>SDVV010039566.1:0-10616 GCA_016164225.1 Gammarus roeselii | reverse complement strand
TTTATTGTCAGCTTAAATATTTAGTTTTCGCTAATTACCACTTGACGGAGCCAGTTCTCAAACTCTTAACTTAAAATTGCTGACCACTTAACTAAACTTGAGTCCCCATCATTTAACTGATTTAGCTACACCTTAGGCTGTGTTATTTCCCTGAGGAGCAAGGTTTACTATCTGGCCCCATGCTGTCTGCCTGTATGAGGCAGGCAGAATGGTATGTGATTATCTTTCATGCCGCACAGTTTTTCTTAGCCACTATATTCTGTGTGCAGCCTTTCACCCTCGGGCAAGATTGGACCCATTGAACCAAGATTGGCCCAACTTTGAAGTCTGGATCCGGGACCGAATTTTCTCCAATTGGATCCATTGACGCCAAGATTTTCCGCAGCCTATTTTTCTCGAACTATTTCTTCTTTCCACTTCTATATTATTCCAGCACAGCCTGAAGATAAGTCAGGGAATATTATTCACAGAAAACTGCATTGCCTCTTAATGGCCTTATACTGTTATAGGTGCGGCATCATACCCCTACCTTCTTAAAAATTGGAGTCATATAAATATAAGGCCTTGATAAAGGAAGCCTAACTTAACATTCCTTTTGCTCACTTGAGCTCATACAGTAATTAATCACCTGATTGCTCATTATTTAATTATTATTCAAATTACCAAATTGGTTTCATACTTTAATTAATTAATTATATTATTATCACCTAAACACCTAAAGATATGCAAGAATTCAATCTTTGGTATTATGTAATTATAAATTTCCAACTTAACTGAGAGAAGACACCCGAGGTAATATAGAAGGGGAAAAGAAGGGAGATAGAAAAGTCCGCAAGAAAATCAAGGACGTTGTTGCTTCACAGCGGGTAATCTTCACTGGTGCTTCTTTTACAATTCTGGAAGCAAGGTCCACGAGTTTGTCTCAAGGCTTGCCAACAGGAAGTTGGCGTACAAATGGAGATAGTGTTCCTATTCTGCGCTAATCCACAGCATAAAATGAAGGCTGCACTCAAAAATGATTGGTTAAACCAAATATGCCGCATGGGAGATAATTACACACCATTCTGCCTGCCTCATACAGGCAGACAGATTGGGTGCATGTAGTAAATTAACATAAAAGTAGAAATAGTATACCCTTATGGGTTTAGCTACCAGGAATAAAATGAGAGGCTTAAGCTCCATCGTAGTTGTAGGATATTTGAACCTATTTGAAAATTTCTTATTTACACTATATATCTATACATAGGCACGAGTCAAGGTAGGGGTGCTACTCAGACCTAAAGATTGCTACCATGTGAGCAGAATACCAATTTGAATATTCTATTATAGCCTTGGGCCGAGGAATTCCCTATAGCTAGCTGCAACTGTACATTTGTGTAAGGTTGAAATTCTGCATCCAGGTGGATACAGGGAATATCCTACTGTAGAAATCTATAATGTAATTATTAGTCTGCTCTAGATTTAGGAACCTTGTGTGAAATACTGCATTAGGCACTTAGTGAAATACTGTTACTCTTACCTGTCTTCTGTGCTACTCTTTGGGGTTCCAAGGTATAGCCGTCGCCAATTTAGTTGGTGATTAGTTTACCTCATGTAATGGCCAGTAATACCTAGCTGAGTATTTACTATTTAGTAAGATGGGCCTGTAACAATGAGGTAACAGTGAAATTCCTAGTTTCTCAGTAGATTCTTTCCTGCTCATATAAATATATACACTTCACTAACTAATTATTATTCACACTATCTGAAGACACTTGCCACAAAGTAACTAGCTTTGGCATGTTTCAGCAGTTCGTTTCCATAACGAATTGTTTTAATTAAATAGAACAATACTCAATGGATTTTCATATTCAAACAGAAACAGACACACGGTGTGTTGCTTGATCGAGCTCCGAAGAGTCAAGAAAGCCCTCTCGGGTGTTTATCTGGGAGGGCGTTGTTGCCATATTTGTCTCAAGGTTTTCATCTGAGTCATTCATTCCTTCTGATGAATATGTTCCATGGCTTTTTGTGCGTGGGTATACGTATTTATTTAACCAAAATAAATATTTGCTGCACTGCCATTATGGTTGGAAGCAGTTTTGTACTAGCTGAACGGAAATGTTGTAGCTACCTACAGAGAGATGCAACAATGAGATCAAAAGATGCGATTGCTTAATAGCAATAGGTGCTTGTGATGCACGTATAATGTCTTTAGTGTTATTAGGATAATGAAGGGTCAATTGAGAACCTCTGCATCAATCCCCATTCAGACTGCAGCCAGGGATGCAGTATTGTTCTCTCCCCTTCTTGGCTGGCGTCCAAGTGCGTAGCGTTAGCTACACGTTGAGGCGGTCTGGTGCTCTTACTGCTCTGTCAGACCGGGTGGTTTGAGTGAACAACCTGACTTCTGGCCGTGGGTTTATTTGTACTCGCCGTCCCGTGAGGGCTTGCTGTGGTAAATTTGCTCGTTGTCTGGTAGTCTGGGTTTGTGGCGCGTGCCGGTCCTCTGGACGTGCTGCGCCTGGTGTGGGAACTTTGTCTGGGCCTAGTGTGGTTGACGGAACATTTCCGATTTGCATCGTGACAGGCAAATGTAGTTCGGGGAAAACGTCGTCTATGCTATGGGCCGCTTTCAAACGAGAGACGTGAACATTGTCGGTTATGCCTCTTCGCTTGATGGTGTAGTGTGTCGGTGTTCGTTGGACTACCTCAAACGGTCCTTCGTAGGGTGCTCCGAGCATGCGCCGTACTCTATCGATGCGGACAAAGACGTGCGTCGCTGTTTTGAGTTTGGGGTCGAGATGCCTCTCTGCTGATTGATTTGGTCGGGACTGTGCCGGACCAACTTCGTTCATGAAGCTTTGGAGTCTCTGGTTGTACTCGGTGATGTCGGTCAGTGCAGGATTGCGGTTTCTAACCAACAGGTCACATGGAAGTCGCAAGTTTACTCCGAACATGAGTTCTGCTGCTGTGTAGCCGATGTCCACTTTTACTGCGGTTCGCATGTTTAGGAGAATGAGTGGAAGTTTTTCCACCCAGTGGTAAGGATCTTAGTGTGTTTTTAATGCATACTTGACTGGGCGGTGGAGACGTTCGATCAGGCCATTGGCCTGAGGATGGTAAGCGGTGGTCCTAATTCACACAGAACCAAGGGTTTCCATGAGACTGGTCCACAATGCTGATTCAAACTGAGGACCGCGGTCTGTGGTGATGCTGATGGGGCAACCATAACGTGAAATCCAGGTGGCAAGGAAAGCTTTGCTGACTATTTCTGCTCGTGCTTCTTTGATGGGATAGATTTCAGGCCAGCGGGTATGTCTGTCGATCATGGTGAGTAGATTTTCGTACCTCTCATTGTGAGGTAAGGGTCCCACAAGATCGAGATGTACCTGCTCAAGCTTTCCTCCTTCTGGGGGAATGGTTTGTGATGGAACAAAGTTGTGACGACTTATTTTGCCTTTTTGACAGTTTGTGCACTGCTCACACCATTGTCGGATGTCTTTCTTCATGGCTGGCCACACATAACGCGTGGCAAGTTGCTGAACTGTGGCGGGCTTCCCAGGATGGGCGATGTTGTGCACCTTGTGGAAAAATTCCTTGCGCATTGTCTGTGGAATGTAAGGTCGGCAAACATTGTCATATATGTGCATGTAGATTCCAGCATTTTGTTGTAGGTGGAAGGTTGAATCCTCATCTTTGAGTGGTGCTTTCAACTCTTGGTCTTGAAATTGTTCCGTGCAAAATCGTTCTTCAACAGTGTCCGTGAAAATTTCTGTGTGAAGGTAATCACAATCCTCATCGTTTTGTTCAGGAGGCAGTTGCGTGACTGGTTCCTCTTGATCATGACATCGTGACTAGGCGTCTGCGATTTGGTTCTTTTCCCCAGCAATGTGCCGGATATCAGTTGTGAACTGACTGATGTAGGAAAATTGGCGGCTCTCCCGAGGGATGTCTCTTTCCTGTCGTTTTTGAAGTGCACCAACCAATGGTTTATGATCGGTGATGATGGCAAAGTCTATGCCTACGATGAAGTAGCGAAAGTGCTTCACTGATAGATAAGCTGCGAGCAATTCTCGACCAAAGGTGGAGTATTTCTTTTCCCTTGGCTGTAATTTCTTGCTGAAGAAAGCAAGCGGTCTCCATTAATTGTCTTGGAGCTGCTGTAGCACTGCTCCTACTGAGGTGTTCGAAGCATCCACTGCAAGTGCAGTTGGCGCATCAGGCAATGGGTGATGGAGCATTGTTGCTTGAGCTAGTGCTGCTTTTGCATCTTCAACTGCCTGGTTTGCTTCTGGGTTCCACGCAATTTTGTCATTCTTCCTGGATTTCCCTGAAAAACGTGTGTTGAGGGGTGCCATGACAGAGGCAATGTCATGCAAGAATCTGTTGTAGAACTGTATAATCCCACAGAATGTTCGGAGCGTCCTGACGAAAACAGGCTTCTCAAAATCGTTGATAGCCATGACCTTCTCGGGCAACGGCAGTGTTCTGTGTGAGGTTATTCTGTGTCCAAGAAAGTCCACTTCGGGGCGTCCAAATTCCCTTTTGAGCGGGTGAATGACTATCCCATGAGCTGCTAGTCTGGTGGAAAGTTCTTCAAGGTCTCGGAGATGCTCAGTCTCATTTGAGCTGGCAACGAGTATGTCGTCGAGATAATTGAAGTTCGTGACTGGGCGTCCTGCGACGGATATGTCACGGAGAACTGTGTCAAGGAATCGTTGAAAGGTTAGAGCTGCACCGCTGAGGCCATAGGGCATGCGTGTGAAGTCAAAAGATACAAAAGGCGTGATGCTAGCTGTTTTAGGGATGCTTTCCTCGTCCATGGGGATTTGGAAGTAGGCACTGGCAAGGTCGATCTTGGAGAAGATGGTTTTTCCTGCCAGTTGGGTAGAAAAGTCTTGCAGGTGTTTTAGGGGGTAGCTATCGCGTCTTGTCATGAAGTTAACACTTCTGTAATCTCCGCACAATCTCCAGTCAACCTTCTTGGGTACCACATGTAATAGTGAAGCCCAAGCATTTTTTTCATGGCTTCTTTTGCAGAGTCTGCGACTTTAGGATTCAGTCGCCTGGGGCGCACGAAAACTGGTTGTCCCGTTGTTGTGATGATATGTCTCACATCATGCTTAGGTTTTGTCAATGCAGTGTTAGGCATTGTGATGGTTTTGTGTTTCTCTGATCATTTTCTATTGCAGTCTGGGTCGTCTCCTAGGGTGTTGAGTGTTGCATCGGCTAAAGCCAGACCTGCGGAGGCATTCAGGCTCGTGGAGGTATCCATGAGCCGCCTGTTATGTAAGTCTACCACAAGCTTGTGGTGGGCGAGCAAGTCAGCACCGATAATTGGTTGATCAACTGGGCTATGATGAATCGCCAAGTTATTTTCTTTCGCAGGATAATATTGAGGGTCATTAGCCGCTCACCATAGATGGGTATGCGGGAACCATTGGCAGCGCGAAGGTTGCTAACTTACTCATTTCTGAGGTCGGTTGCTTGAGGTGGAATGACAGAGACAGCAGCACCTGTGTCTATTATGAAGGTGAACTTGCTTTTTCTGTCGGTCATGGTTAGGAGACGAGTCTTCGTGAGGGTCATTGCCGTGACGGTGCTCGTGTTGTCATCACAGGATATTAGTTTCCCTCCTGGTTGTTGAAAAGGATGCTCATGTCACATGGTATTGTGCATCTGCGATTATTTGTGCCAAAGCGACTGTGGAAATGATAACGCGTTCTGTTTCCTGCAGAAAGATCACGTCGATGGGAAGTGCTTCTTCCTCAGTTTCCATAGTTGTTGTGATGTGGTTGTTAGTCTAGCTTTTGCAGTTTGGTCAAGAATGATTGTTGTTCTTTATTAAATTTTTCCTCCAGATTGTGGATTGTTCTCTCCAGGTGGTCAACTCTTTTTAGAAGATGGTCTTTTTTCTGTGAGAGTGCTCTACTTTTGAAATCCATTTCTGACATTCGTGAGGTCAGAGCGTTGATAGTTAGAGTGGTGTTGCTGTGCATGGGTGTTGGCTGAACACTACTGATGTTTTTTACTGGAATGTTTGACTCTGGGTATTCAGTTAGTATTTTATCTGTTGCCTCCACAATGCCAGTTAGGGTGGTCTTATTGTTGACCAGTAGTGCGTATTTGATGTTGGTCGGTATTTTCCTCATGAGCATTTCTTTCAAGAATGGGCTGTTGTGGTGTGCAACGGATTCCGAGTCACTACCAAGTAGGTGTCAGAGATGGGCAAGGAACTGTGCCATTGTGCGGGCTGCTCGACGTTCTTTGTCCAGAATTTGTCTTATGCGAGCTGATTCCGGTATCGTGTTTAAGGAAGTAATTTTGTCTTCAACTTTAGTGCAGCGGTCGTCTCCTTCATTCATTATTATGTCCTGAAGTGATAATTGTAGTTGTGGCGGTAGGGCTTTGAGCGTCAACCGGACTTTGGTTTGGTCATCTGTGATGGCATGTGCTTTGAAGTCGGCTTCTATTAAGTTGAACCAGAAAGCTGATACTTCAGGCATGTAAGGTGTGACATTAAAGTCTTTGCTTGCAGTTATGCTGTTGGAAGTTGATGGATTTCTTACAATTATGTTGTTGTCAGGGTTCCCGTCCTCTGGCAAGTTGGTTGTGTGGGTTTGGTCGGCAATGATCTGTTTTTTAAGTTGTGATTCTATTAACCGACTGTCGGAATGCAAATTGTTTTTGAGAGATTGAAATGAAAATTAAATTTCTATGTGTGCTGTGAGATTGCAATACCTCAAAGTTCACTGACCTTTTACACTGTGGTGAGGTTGCACCATTTGTCGTCAAGCACGAGCTTTTAACACCAAGGTTATCACAAAAACTGCTAATTGAAAAAGGTATTCAATGTGTACTTTCAATGTACTTTGGTGTGTACTGTGAATACAACAGCAGGAACTTGTGCAGTGGTTCTGAATCTGCTGACACCAAGTTGGCACAATAATTTTATCAAAATCACAGGATTGCGGTGTTAAATATGTTTCCTGTGTGCCAGTTTGTTTCACACGCAAAGATATTTAAATTTTTTAATGCAAATTTGATAAGTTGCTGAGTTAATTATCAAAATTAGCACCTAACTCTGCAGTGGTCGGTGTCAATGCCAATATTTTAAATCTATGACTGCTTAGTTTGCTACTTCTAGTTGATATGCTATTTTCCTCATGCCATTTCACTACCTGCTCCCAGTCTGCCTGTCTGTCGACCTTGATCTGTTATTGGTGCGTCCCCAGTTAGGTGATGTTAAATATTGATAATGGGTAAAGAGTTACCAGTTGGCAAACCAAAACGTTAATAACGTGAGGTTCTGTGAGCAATGATAATCCGAGTGAACTCGGTGCTCTCACTTTCAAGGCACAATCTGACTCCAATCTATTAAATAACAAAATGAGGTTGAGTATTATGGGCAAGCACCCAAAAACAGACACAAGACAATGACTGAAAAGGCAGGTAAAATCTTTGGTATTGGTGTAATTTTACATCCAAACTCAACTGAATGAAGACATTCAAGATAATGTAGAAGGGGAAAAGAAGGGAGATAGGAAAGCCGGCAAGAAAATTCCGGGTGCCGCTGCTTCACAGCGGGTTATCTTCACTGCTTTTTAGAATTTGTAATTCAGGTCGAAAATTCGGTTTTGGTCTCGCCTGAAGTGGATCGTCGTTACAACAGAGGTAGTGGAATATATTTTGGTCAGTAATGATCTGTTTTGTAAGTTGTTGCAGCATTATGATTGGTTGGTTGTTGGTTTTGCGAGTCAAATAGAATTTGACATATAATGTTGATTGTTTCGTCCAAAGGGATGTTGGTGAACAAAGAAGTCACGTCAAAACTAGACATAAAGAGAGGGGTGTCGGATGAGCAAGCAGTAACTTGATTATAAAAATCATACGAGTTACGTAGGGTATAGTCATTGACCGTAAGGGGTTGAAGGATAGGAATGAGAAATTTAGCCAGTGGGTAAGTTGGAGTATCATCAGCTGCTAAAATCGGTCGGAGGGGTGAGTTCTCTTTATGGATTTTCGGAAGACCGTAAATAATGCCCGTTTTAGATCTACTAGAAAAGAGTTCGTTGTATTGGGTTTGTGAGATGCTATTATTGTTAAGGAGTTTCCTAAGGAAACGGTTGATTTTGTCCTCATTACGGAGACACTGCTTGAATTGGGAAATGTCTGAAATTTTTGGAATTTGGTGTGGTCAGAGAGGATTTCGGTCATTTTGGAATTGTAATCACCTCTATTCATGATAACGACACCACGGCCCTTATCAGGGCGAGTGATGATCAGGTCAGGTTTTTTGGAAAGCTGTTTAAGTATGTTCACGTCATTTTTGGTGAATATCGGGCTGAATTGGCGTTGTTTGTTAAATTTCGTAAGCGTGTGTTGTTCAGTTTGTTTAACTATTTCGGTGACGGAATGGAAATCAGCCTCTGGTCTCAACTGCAATCTACTCAGTGCCCCGACTACGATTTCAAATAGAAGAAAATGTTTGATAAAGTCAGGTCGGCAAAGAGGGAGTGAGACTCGACAGGATGTGTCCAGACAGATTTATGATGACTTTGTCAGGATCACATGGTTTCAGTAAGCAAGCTGCTCCAATGTTGGATTATTTTCTGCGATGGATGTTCGTTATTTGATCAATATATTTCTTATTGGACCGGGAGATCATAAATTTTATGCAGACTTTGTCAAAACGAGAGATGGTGTTACACAAATTATTGAATGAGACAGTGTTCAAATTTTTTAATCTGTAAATTTCTTTAATTTTTGTTTTCATCTCCTGTTCCAAAAGTTTTGTTTACATATCTCAGTAAAGGTCTGTGGAACGTATGAGAGTTCTCTCGTAAGCTCGAAACAATTGCAGGCACGGGTGGCCATATCTAAGAGTTATAATATTGGCGATGCTATGAATCGTTGGGAATCTAATTTTTATTAAGAAGAGGTATACCATCGCTTCAACTAGCATTATAATGGACGAAGGGACATACGAGAGGGGGGCTAAAATTAATATTAAAATTAAACGACTTTAAAAAGAAGAAACGCTAGGGGGAATATATTTTGAAAACGTTTCGAGAATAAATCCCATCATCAGTTGGAAGGATGATACATTATTTTTGTATGCAAGGCCAATGCAGCCGATGGTTGAGTGGGGCCCATTGGGCCCCACTCTAGCCAACGCCTTCCTATGTTATTATGAAACAAGTTGGCTCGACCAATGCCCAGCAGAATTCAGACCCGTGTTTTGTAGAAGATATGTCGATGATACTTTCATTATTTTTCAGGACCAGTCTCACACCAACAAATTCCTAGATTATTTGAATATACAACATTCATATATTAAATTCACTGTCGAGACGGATCAAAACCTCACAATCCATTTTCTTGATATCAATGTATCGAAGGACCAGAACAACAGAATACATACCAGCATCTATAGGAAACCCACTTTCTCTGGCCTTGGTAAGAGTTTTTTCTCCCATCCCCCTCTGAAATACAGGATAAACAACATTAATACCCTTATTCACAGAGCCTACAATCTTTCTTCCTCCTACCTAGCATTTCATAAAGAAATTGAGTTCCTGTGCACTTTTTTCACAAATAGCGGTTACCCAGCCACCTTGTTCGAAAGACACTGTAAGAGATTACTCAATAATATTTCACTAAACCACCCCAAATAGTAACTGCCAACAAGAAAACAGTTTTTCTGTCTGTACCGTATTATGACTCTGACTCAATGCCACTTTACACAACTACTGAACACACTCTCGGACTTTTACTCCTATGTTAAATTTAAACTTGCCTTGAAAAACTCATTCACTATCGGATCGTTGTTCCACTTCGAAGATCTGGTCTCTCCCGACGTGCTTCCAACATAATTTATTGCTTTACATGTGACAGCTGCCAGGCGTCATACGTTGGTAGCACTAAAAGGAGATTTCGAGAGCGAGTTGATGAATATCTTGGAGTCTCAAGCCGAACAGGTAAACCTCTCACTTCGGTAACCCACTCCATCCCTCGCAAGCACGCTGAGGATCACAACCACCCATTCAAGACCAATCACTTTGAAATCGTCGACTAATCACGTAGCAGCTCTAACTTATTAATTCTGGAATACCTACATATACACCAATCGCGACCAACACTTAATATGCAGCAGTCAGCAACAAAACTTTATACTGTTCCAAACCACCAATTAGAGCACAGTAAGCCAAAAATAATGCACCAATCAGAACATAGTAAGCCCCGACCCGATCCTACTAATACCGGACCAAACAGTCTGGTACCTCACTCCTCTCCCAAACGCCATCAAGGTAGCTAGCTCTGCTGCCGCCTAGGAAATGGTCCAGTTATTACGCGTCCACTCACGCAATGATACTGTGACTACTCCATCGTCGGCGGTGGTCAAGCAGCCTAGCCTAACCATCGGCTGTATTGGCCTTGCATACAAGAATAATATATCATACGTCCAACTGAGGATGGGATTTATTCTCGGAACGTTTTAAAAATATTTTCCCCCTAGCGTTTCTTCTTTTAAAATCGTTTAATTTTAATATTAATTTTAGCCCCCTCTCGTATGTCTCTTCGTCCATTATAATGCTAGTCGAAGCGCTGGTATACCTCTTCTTAATTTATAT
>SDVV010039565.1:0-10616 GCA_016164225.1 Gammarus roeselii | reverse complement strand
GGGGGGGGGGGGGGGGATCAGCAACGCTGTCGGCTGGAGCGACCTTATATACTGCGACTCCACCAACACTGTCAACCGGGGCAAGTATGTCCGCACTGACAGCGCCTGGCGTCGCGGTGACGTCTACATCCCCCCGAATGCGCACTGGAGCTACTGCAAGCCCCCCACTGACGACCTCTAAATTCTCCGGTTGCACTGTGCACTGCTGGTCTGGATGGTTATGGCATACGTGGTCCGGTTGGTTTGCACAGTTAGGGTAGCAGAAACTAACACCGTTGCTGGCTCTAGCTTTACAACAGCGATAACCATTCGAATTCCATGCGCCTGCAGCACAGCGGTAACAACGACCCAAATTGTCGGCCATCGCGAATAAGGCGGATTATTTTAATAGTGAAATTTGAGGCCCAAGAATTACTGCCGAAATCATAACGACTAAGAAGGAACAGTTCATATACAAAGAAAATGCTTCTCTGAGACAGGTGTTACTTTCAGTTGAGCAACTTGCACATGCGGCTAGCCAGTGATTATTGACTTTTGCGATGTATATGAAAGTAGGGTTTCCAACCTGTGACCGCATTAAAAATGTGAAAACTTTTCACGTCGGGTTCTTTTGAATTATAAATGTTTCTTGTATCGGAAGGGAAGCTGCGTACTGCGACAATGAAAAATTGCCACCACAGATGGTCTTCAAAAAAATCTAGAAATAATCTGAAAAAATCTGGCAACCTGTGTTTTGATTGTGCGTGGGTAATAGCTGATTGTATTTGGGTTATAGCTGGACAAGTATATTGAAGTATGATCTAAACAAATTACTTTAGAAAAAAATAATGAGAGCACATGTGAAAAATATAAAAATCTAATAAGCACTCAATAATAATCTATAAAGATATGGAACAAGGCTAATACGAAAATAAAACTGTCCTTAAAGAAATGCGCAAGCAAGAAATCGTGACACTCAAAATAAAATCTGACACACATAACATGAAAAACCTGAATAACAGCGAATGTGTGAATAAGAGCAGAAACCGCCTTGGAGCAGTCTAGAGAGTTCATGAATGCCTGCTTGCGAGTTCAAAGAAGTGATCATCGAACACACGGGATAATTGAAGAGTGGAAGAGGTAGCTCAGTTCAAGGCGGTAGGCCACCAAGAAGCGCAAAGAACTAGATGACATGTAATATTATGAACTGAAAAGATGAAGTAGAATATCATCGATGGAAAAACTGTAATGAGTAGACCATCAAAATGAACCTAAACAGCAGCTGAAATGTAGATATCCGTCAAAAATAATCTTGAGGTAACAGGAAAAGAGATGGGCTACCTTGGATTTGACGGTTGTTGGGTAATTGCTATACATGTAAATTAAAATATAACTTATAATAATTAGCAAGAAAAAATGATCTGGAGCGTACCCAAATGAAGGCTAAAAAACTCAAAAAGTAATCTACTCAGATGGGAATTGAAGCTAATGGCTAAGAGGTTGAGGTAAGCCGAAAAATACCCTTGATTAACCGTCTAAAAAAATGAGCGAGACAATAATCGTGGGCACGAAAATAATGGATAATGAACACATGAAGGTTTTTCAATAAATGAACAGCGAAATATTGGGGAATAACAAAAATTACAGTATATTTTCAGTTTTTGGAGTTTGAACGCGATTATAGGCTACAAAACACACCGTGAAACGACCGGAACGTCTTATAATAATAAAGATCTAGAGACATTGTGACGAATAATTAATTAACACTGAAAAAACAGAATGTTTTTGATGTCATACTAACTGTTGGCTCATAGGTGGCGCTGGACATATGTATACATTTACTCTATCTCTCTAGGGTGATGTCTTTTTATTTATGCAATCAAGTAAGAAAGGGACATTGAAGGTATTTTGTACAGTAGCGAGCAAATATTCGTTTATGGTTAGTCTGTAACTGAAAAAAAAATCAACTTTCCCCACGTGGAATATAACATCATATAGCAATTTTTTACGGTACTATGTGTGGACAAAGATATTTAATGGGTAATATTAATCAAATTTCCGACGAGTTCACTTATGGAGCGGAAAATGGACATTGAAGATTTCACCTAATTTGAAATCGTAAACGAATTTTCGCTCGGTACTGTACATGTGTGGGTACGCTTGCCCCTATCTTATAAACCGTTGTGTTGAGTGTTATTCTCACTGTCTGCTCGTGGGTACGCTTGCCCCTATCTTATAAACCGTTGTGTTGAGTGTTACTCTCACTGTCTGCTCGTGGGTACGCTTGCCACTATCTTATAAACCGTTTATTGAGTGTTACTCTAACTGTCTGCTCATGGGTACGCTTGCCACTATCTTATAAACCGTTTATTGAGTGTTACTCTCACTGTCTGCTCGTGGGTACGCTTGCCTCTATCTTATAAACCGTTGTATTGAGTGTTACTCTCACTGTCTGCTCGTGTGTACGCTTGCCACTATCTTGTAAACCGTTTATTGAGTTTTACTCTCACTGTCTGCTCGTGGGTACGCTTGCCACTATCTTATAAACCGTTTATTAAGTGTTACTCTCACTGTCTGCTTGTGGGTACGCTTGCCACTCTCTTATAAACCGTTGTATTGAGTGTTACTCTCACTGTCTGCTCGTGGATACACTTGCCACTCTCTTATAAGCCGTTGTATTGAGTGTTACTCTCACTGTCTGCTCGTTTGTTCTAAGGATGCTTTAGTTGAACTTCGGGCATGGTTTCTTTGTTGGTTGAGTTGGATGACTTACCCCTCTTGAATCATCTTTAATTTCCACTCTACCTTCCTTGAAGCCCTTGATTTCTAACATCGCTGCAGATTACCCATAAACTCTCTCCAATGCTTCCAAAGTCTGTGCAGACATCCAGCCAAATATTGGCAAGATCTTGGTTTTAGCTCTCACATCAAGATTGTGATTTTTCTTGGAGCAAAATACGCATTACTTTTAATACACCTGCACGATACATCATCTAGTAAACTTAGAATTGAACTTATATGTAGGCACAGAGCGGCAATAAAGATGTGTTTAAACATGTTCTAACCGAAATGCATATCTGCAATCGTGAACTATATGGAGGGAGTTGTGAACGTTTCAATTCTCTTCCTACATACATAGACTCTGTCACGGCTTTTGAACTATGACTGTCGACTCAAGTAGGAGACACATTCCAACTGTACACTCGCTATGTTAGAACCACACGCTACCGAGAAACGGGATTTTTTTTTTTAGGATTTGAAATTTAGTTAGTTATAATGACATGTTGACACACTTACAGAAATATCAGAATACACAGATGATACTTGTCATGTCTTCGTCAGCGTGAGCTGTTCTGAAGACTGCATTTTCTATTTAGATAATTTAATATTAACTTGTAACTACGGTTGGGGAGTAAGTTTACCTCTATATCCCAATAACCGATGTTTGCGTTTGAATGTTAGCTATATTGCTGTTCGTAATTAGATCTCTGGCAATCGACTTTCAAGTATTAGCAGCTCTGTATTTTTAAAATAGTTCGAACTGTGTTTACGAGCTACGATGAATTTGCAAATCTGCATTGTTACGAAAATTATTCATGAGTTTATTTCCAATGAAAAAGTCGTTATCATTGTAAGCTAATTGATTCAAAACGTTGTAAACAGACAGTGATCAGAAGATCTGTTCTCATAAGCACTTAGAATCCTTCCCTCCCAATACAACCTGAACACGTTTGACGACCGGAATGCGGACATGAAACGAAATTTTTATCCTTTCTGTTGAAGGAGCGGTTTGAAGAACACGTCATACGGTCGTTTTCCCTATGATAAAGTAGATTATTTGGCGGTATTTTGATAAGAGGTGAACAGCGTCTAGACCTGTAAACTGTGCTATATTCCAGAATTTTAAAGATAATTGCTGCCATGACTATTTTTTTCCGTTGAATGAAGAATATTCGTTGATTTGGATTAGGTTGGATTTTTTTTTTGAAGAAGATTAGTTCGAAATCATATGACTCGCAAGCAATTCTGCGCAGTTGATTGCTGGAAGTTCTCCACGTTAGAATTGGATAGCACATGAGACATGCGAATTTACACTTGCCCATAAACATTTATGAGAAAGACAGCTGTGGGTGTTGCTTATTCCTTTTTTGGTACACCACATACAGCGTAAAAACATTTATTCACCAAATGATCGTCTATGGTCAAAAATATATTTTATTCTATCTATTTCGGGACGAAATTATTCGAGTCTCGTTTCAACCGTTGTGCATAGTGGGTGTGCTTTGCCTTGCATCCTCCCTGTCTGTTTAAATCACCAGTAAAGTAAAGCGTCATCTACACCTCGCTTTCTTGAAATCCGCCTAATCCGCCTGTACCGACTCATCAGGTCGCGTGTGCACCTGTCACCGTTACAACACAGTCTGGTGCCTTCGTTTCAGCCACCCGGCAAAAGAAGTCATGGCAACTGAGTCAGAGTCGGATGGCTCCTTACCATGCGTACCTCCTGACCCTATTTTTTCCCCTAACAGCAAACATAAGCTCTCCTAATTCAAGAGGTCTGCAGCTTCAGATTTCCCTGCATCATCCTACACCAGCAGGCCCCAATCATTGTAATGTTGAAAACCACGACCTCTCTTCTGATCATCACCCTCCCTCATCATCACCATATGCCTCCCTCATCCTCCGTGAGGATCATGAAGCCTTCCCCTTCAACTTCTTCAATACAGCTCTGCCAAAATTACCTGCACTAGTTTGCCTGATCTTCGGCTCCCTTGAGAGAAACCAGAAAGGAACGGTCATTATGATGCAGAAAAGAACGAATAAAATCATAACCTCTCATTCGGCACCTCGTAAATTTCTTATCAATGAAAGTAAATTACCTCCTGAAAGTCCCTTAAATTTGCACACCTTACATCAGAGAAGTAATTTGATTGGTATTGATTTATAGATCACTTCTATCTCTTACAGAACAGTGTCACTCTTGACTTTTTGTGCGACCAATGTTTTTCAGTCGGTTCAAAAAGTTTACCCTCTAAAGACCCTCTCTGGCTCTAATTCTCTCTACCCATCTGTCCATTCTATGCAGAAAGCTCCATTGAGCGCAGCTTTGCCCATCATGAGCGGGTGTTCTTTCGCAATATTTATCTGCGAGTTTTCCCGTGACACACCACCTATCCGCAGCCGCAGTGCACGATGAACGTGTTGCACTGCTTTGGTTGTGAACCTGGCTTTACTCTGGCCTGTGCATCGATACCATGGACATTTTACAATGCAGCGTGGGATATTGCAGCACAAGTCGAATGTGGCCATCTTCAGAGAGATCAAGTATCTGCCCACAACGCATCACTCTACTCTGGCTTAGAAAAGGTTCCCTACGCACAGCCTCTCACAACGCCTTCTCTAGTCTTTTCTCCTCTACTTCACCTACCTGCCCCAAATTCCAAATCCCCGACGAAAAGCTGGCCAAACTTTTTATCAAACACTGCTGCCTTACTCCCATCTTCTTCTTTTCCATCTCATCCTGTTTCATCAGTCTCTTGTAATTCCGCGTTTGCTCAATGAAAGCAAACGCGGTGACCTTGGGGCGACCATGTTGGCCGAGTCAGCGGGCGGAAGGTGGGCGGCGCGGAGGGTAGCGGAAGGCGGGCAGCGCCAAGGGAACAGGTGACTCATTCGGATGAACGGACAGCTTATGTGTGTTAATAGGTTATTAGTCGGTTACATACATCATAAGGTTTCTTATGTTAGTAGGTTATGCATTTTTATTTACGTAAAGGTTTTTACATTTCAATGCTGGGCATACAGTATTGCAATTCCATTGCATGTCATGTTGCATATATGCATTTTCAATGCTTGTTCTCTGAATTTTGGGGATATTGATATCATACAATACCAAAAAAAAATATTGATCAAAAATCTAACAGTTACATAATAATTTACATGTAGTATTATAGATTAAAAAGCCCACACTTTCCGGACACCTTCATGATGAATTTTTTCAACCTAGGTATCATTTTTACGTCGTTCGATATTGATCAATTTACACGTGGCATATATTCAATTCGTTTTTTGTTATTTTCTGCGATTGTTTTTATCAGTTCCCTTGCGCTCTGTTTAACTTTGACCTGCAGTAACTCCTTCATTAATTTTTATCTATTGTGAGCTATCAAACACATAGAAAAAGATGCCATATAAACAGGTGACTGAAACATTCTTTCAAAGGAGAAGATCCCGTTATGGAATATTTTCATGATACAAATCATTTGCACAGGGTAAATAGGATCGTCTTTATCTATGGAAGCATTTCGTTATAATTATCTCGCTTTGGCAAATGGGTGAGATTGCTCGTATCTGTTATTTGAATTGTATCTTTTTCCATGACTGATTTGTCATCATTTATTTGTTTATGAGTGTATGTTTCGTTACATATTTATGTCAATATTACAATTCTATTTATTTTTTCTGTACATATATGTTTGTATTCATATATAGTTGGGGTCTAATTGACTCATTCGGAAGTTGGTTGGATGCTTGATATTGGATTTTGGCGGCGTTTTATGTTTTTCCATCTGTTTATTTCATATGTATATAATATTTATAGGAAAAGTAAGGTTTATAAGTCTGGCAGTTGACGAGTGGATGTTTGTATTTTGGATTGATGCAGAAGCTACGTTACGAGATTCTGTATACTCCATAACGCATTATCCAGTTTTGAACCAGATAAATCGGTGTTCCATTTACGAGGTGTTCCAATAGCGAGGGTAGTTGAACGATATGGATGTATTGTAAGTTATTATATTGTGTTATGTATACTTTGTAATGATCGTTTGATTTATGTTGAATTTGTACTATTTTTGGAATTTTGAATAGTTATCTCACACAGTAATGTTTTTTATAGGATATTTTAGGTTTGCATTGTCCATGTAGCACACTATTTCAGGCATAATTGGTCGGTTATTGCATCATTCTTCTTATTGTATTATATCTTCACCGTTTTAGTATGTGTCTTTGAGTTTTGTATGTTCTCTGTATGGTTTTCATCTTCGATGCAAGGTATTGGGAATTTTATACAATATCGGAATATCAGGATATATTACGTTTGTATCTGCAATGTAGAAAATTATTTCAGGTATAAGTTAAATACAAGCTTAATATTTTTTAGTGTTTTACATATCTTCTCACATCCTGGTACAATGTTTGACGTGAATATTTTATATATAGAAGATTCCGTTTGTTACAAACTTGGTCTCGTTGTTACTTCATCAAATATTTAGTGTAGAACCATACTTCAATGTTTAGGAGGAGTTGGAAAGTCCCCTAGGCGAAAGCTCGTTGCGTTCACGTTTATTTCCGATTTACTATGATTGATACCCTTAGTGTATTACAATTTTTAATGTGAATTAGAGCAGAGTAGAGAATTACGTAGTTATTTTATTACTGTTGTATGATTTTTCCACGATAATTATAGAAATGAATGTTTAAGAGGTGTAAATCCGTACTGCAGCTTTGTGGAATTTCGTCATTGAACCCTTGCAAGTTTAGTTAAACGTTTTTATAAGACGATTTACAGGATGGATGGGTCATGGTGTAGAGGCGGCTTACACTCTTTGATGGTCATTTGGAGTTCGTCTAAGTTCAACGTGATTTTGTAAGTTCGTGTGGATGTCGGTCTTAACTTCCGTGTGTTTGTTAGAGAGGTTATCTAACAAGCTGCTGATCTTCATAGTGATTTACTTAGGTCGTCAGTGAGCCAATGTCCAGATTTTTATGACCACACTCTTTGAGACTCATGTCAGCCCCATTATTGACAACCGTAACTGTGTATAGATTTTTGGTTATGTCCAGGATGTGACTTTGCTCTACATTTTTCAGAACTGATGGACTAAACAGATGCATGGTTTGTCTAAGTTATTGTATTATGACTGGGTGTTACTTGTAAAATTTGTTTTTTATCAGTGGTAGATTGCTGAGAAGGGACCTAGTAAAGCATTGTAGAGTTCGTTGTTATGACACAGTGGGCTTGGATTTGTCCTACCAGAGGCATAGCATCAATCAGGTCTAGGAATTTGTTATAGAGAGGAAAGATTCCGTAGTATTATTACTTTATTATGCATGAACTCTGTGTTTGTTTTAAATGTCAGATTTTTTCGGTATGACTGTTATGATGTTATGTTATTGGTATACGATCTTAGTCATGAACCAGATCCCGTGGGATATTGGAGTAGGGTTTATCATCTGGGTGTGGTAGGATACACCGTATATAATAGTTAATCATTGTCGGTTAGGGTCGAGTAGATAATCTTATTCAACTATTTTATAGTTGTTGTTGTATGTTCTGATTGGTTATCATAGGAATATATCTAAATTAGGTATAGATTCGCCTAGTTTCATACAATAATAGAGATAAAATTCGCCTAATTGGATGTAGTAATCCAACATTTGGTATATTTTACCTCTCGACATTGGATTTGGGTCAGGTTCCAAGTCGTCTTGGAGATTGATTCTACCGGATTTGTATTGAGTATTTGAATTAAAATTCCTAATTAATTTAATGTACATCTCAATTATGTTATCCGCTCGCGTGTCTTTACTAGATGTTTATTCCCGCATGTCTTACTTGTTTAAATGTTTGTGGTCCGTTTGCGGTTTATACTCTTAGAAGCTATTGATTACAACAGGCTTTGTTACGAGATTGCCTTCCAATTCAGAATATCTGACTTATTCGAGCATTCACCAGATCCACTGTTGCATTTTCACTAAAGGTTTGTAATGTAGAGGGGCCGTAAACCTAACCCATCCCATTCGATCCTAACCTAATCTAACCAAGAATTATATTTTTTCCCCTCGTTTTCATACAATGTCATGCATTTCTTAATTAATTTGAGCTTTATTTATCTCAAATATATCCACTGACTCTGTAGTTTTTACCAATCTTTACCAGTTTATGTATCTAAATATATATATTTTCCCACTTTGCTTGTTACAAGTCCAGTAATATCGACTAGTTTCAAGTAATGTTCGGTGATCGCTCGTTAGTAGACCGTAGAGTTCAAATCGTTTATGCAAGCTTACCGCATATCTCAGTGATTTTTATGGGTGTTAAAGATTTAGCAAGTTTTTGTATGGTATTACTGTTCGAATAAGATTTTTTTGTTGTAATGTTGGATGTGTTGCTCCTACCATTTTCGTCTATTATAACGCATATTGAAAAAATCCTCTTTAACATTTACTACAGATCTGTGATGTAAGGTCCGCAGTCAACAAGGTCTAGTTATGTGCCTAAGGTACTCTAATTATGTGCCTAATGTGCATAATTAGCGAAATATATATCAATGTACGACAACATAGATCAAATATCAATGAATGCAAAAAGGGTTACCATACACTGCCATGTACATTAATGCCATATTAATTAATACTTAGGCAACTTAACCTAACAGTCATCCTAACAAATAGTTATGTATTTTTATTCAAGTTTGATGCTTATGTATGATATTGATATGTATGAAACTCTCCACTCGGGCTGAATATTTAACATGTCATTAGCAGATTGAATACACTTCTCCAATTATGATCCAGCAAATATCCTTTTGCAGATGTTTAGATTCCAGAATTTGTATTGATATCTCAGTTATATGATTGGATGAGACTCAGCAGGTAGGATCCGAAAAAAAAACAATTCACTTCAATTTATCCACTTTTTTAATGTGGAACAGTTTCACGCGATATTAGATTTAAAGATCTAGTCATCCCAACCAGCTTAACCAATATTTATATATTTTCATTCAAGTTTGATGGTTATGTATGCTATTTAGTCGTTATTTTGTGCGATATGCATAGCAAATCACTCCCCATGGTTAAGTATATCTATTTTTTAAATCTCACACACCATGTACACACATGAACACTTTTGTACGCTTCTACAGTGTCGTTAGCGTCACTGTGTCGGCACATGTGTTGACACAATGCATATATACAGGGTCTTTAGCTTCACTGTGTCGGTACATGTGTCGACACCATGTAGACATTTACACACATTTTGTGCAAAAAGGGTTACGATACACGGCCAGATGCACTAATACCTTGGCAAACTAACCTAACCAACTTGACCAATAATTATATGTCATCGTTCGAGATTTCCTGCTTACGTATGATACTTATTCATCGATTTACGATAAATTCATAGCAAATCTCTCCAGATGGCTCTATTTTTTGTTTTTTTTTATCATCACACACAATGTAGACACATACGCACATGTGTATGCATATACCGGGGCGGTCAACATCTGAAGCATTTTTCCATTAGAACAACATCCCTTGCTTTTGTTACAAGATATTCAATGTGTATCACCTTCAAGGCATGTTAGGTTGATATTTCTAATCATCTTAACCTAACCAAACCTATTCTATCAAAGAATAATGTATTATCGATCGCCTTTCGATGCTACAAATATGATTTTTTCAGTGTTTTAGGATTGATGCATAACAATGATGCATAACAATGATGCATAACAATGATGCATAACAATGATGCATAACAATGATGCATAACAATGATGCATAACAATGATGCATAACAATGATGCATAACAATGATGCATAACAATGATGCATAACAATGATGCATAACAATGATG
>SDVV010039564.1:0-10616 GCA_016164225.1 Gammarus roeselii | reverse complement strand
CGGTAATATATGTTTCCCCCTGGTTGCTTTACCACACAATTTATAGTGCATGGCAGGATGGACTGTAATTTTTGTAGATCAACGGTCTGAACTCAAAGATTGGTCAAGTGTTTTATTCATATTGTTTGATTTTATCACTACTGCAGAGGTACCGTTAATAACGCGAAATAATGTGAACTTGATTTATGGACATCTACTGACTGTATGGTCGATTTGTCCAGATGAGCATATACCAACCTGATATTGCTGGAATTGAAACTCAATTTCCTCGCATAAGAATAAATCCCCACTGAACAAAATTATAAGCACGGAAAAGGAACATTTGCAATCAAACTCCTGTACACTTTGGAATTGACTTTCGCCTCAATATTTCTTTAAAAAACACGCATTGTAATTATTGTATCTATAGTTCAGATACTATATTTCCTCTGTCACTCCTAAAATCTTTGAACACTACAAGATGTCTCTGCGCAATATTCAGTAGCAATGCAATAAAATCGAGAAGAAACGACCGAAATGTTTCCTCTTTGAAGCGTTCCCTTGCTCCAGCTCCGACCTTCACGATCATTCATTTTTTCCGAGAGGTCTGGCAGTGAGTGGTTCCGATACTCTATATTTGTTAGCTCTGTCGGCCTCTTCAGTTTTAGGAAATTGAGAAGTGATTGTACAGTTGTTACTAATAATTTGTATAGGTATCACCAATTCAGATATTATCGAAAACCTTTTATTGACGAACAATTTCAGTAATTGTGAGGAGGAAAAATGTTTTTTAATGTAAAGTCTGATCAATTGGTGATTTTGAAAAATTCTAAGGTTATGTTTTCTCAGTTGAAAATATTTTGTATTGTTTCATTTTCGGAAATAATAAATATCACAAAATATGCGCGTAGCAAGTGCAAAAAGCTACATTTCAAATAAAAACCTTAGCTCTTTTTCGAATTGTTTAGTGCTCCTTTCATTTATGCTTCCTTTTTGACGTTGGTTGTCTCAGCTATAAAGTCATGCTTCAATATCGCATGAAAGGTCAGTCTCTCTGAACTGGCTCACTAGACGAGCCTCGTCATGCACCCGGTCTCTGCTCGGCAACATCATTCAGAGCTAGGTGGAAATGATACTTTGGTGTGTAAAATCTGCACCGTATACATTGGCAACGACATTGTTGGTGAAGAATATATGAAAAATGTTATGTTGTGTGCAATATTTCAGAATTCAGTGATGGTGACCGTAAACCCTGTATTGTGTTGCCATTAAGTGTTTCAATCACCTTATTGTAGTTTTGCTTAAGGGGAAAAGTAATTGTTTTAGGACAATGTCTTAGATTGGATGTGTACATTCAAGCCGTATTTGTCATCTATTCATTACAGTTTTTAAGAGAATATCATCGATAGAAGATATAAAGGGTAGGAGAGCAAAAATTCTGTCGGAAGTTACCGCTCATAACTCAAAATTATCGACGCAGACAGATGAAACAGAGCAACATGAAATTGCATGTTAGGCTGTGTCATGGAGCTTACAATGTGTGTTCAAATCGGTCACCTGCTGTTGAATACATGCAGAGTTAATCCCGTTCTTTGAAATTAAAGATTGGTCGATGGAACAGATTATTTCTCAGATAAAGTTTTGTTTTGAGGACCTCTGCTTGACCCATCCATCAAAAAAATTCCTTTGGGAACGGTCAGGGGAGGTAACTGTCACAGAGAAGTCAGATCGGTGGGAAATTACTGCATTTCCGAAGAGTTCCTTTCACCAAGTCATTGCATGCAAGGATGTGCGTTAAGTTGCCCCATCTTGCTGGATCCAAAAGTAGTGATGAATTTGGATAAGCATTACGTTATGTAGTATTTTAATACATGCCTCAATGTTAATATTGCTTAGTTTTCTCGTATAAGCACCTTTAAAAAAGTTAGGCCCGTTCATTTCATGAAAATTAGGCCGCAGAAAACTGTGACTCTCTTTGGCTGGGAAGGTTTTTCAAACACCTTGAGTTGTTTCTGGTTCACGAAAATTCCCACTATCAATTTAGCTATTCAAATTAACCTAACGCTCATCGCTTAAAACAAAGATTGTCGAGCAATCCATTTAGCTGTTGACAGATCAGCAAAATTCTTTCATTATCCTTGTTCGAGAGCTGGTGTGATGTTTGCAGTTTCTCAAGTTTTCGTTCTGCGATCCATTTATGTTCAAACATACAATGTTTTTTTTCTTCGGATCTTGTATGTTACGAGCGTCTTGAAAACCTTTTCATTAGGGTAAGCATGCTCTCATAAGCTCTCCATTTGCTGACTATCTGATGTTTCTATACAGGTTGAACTCATTAGCCAATGCTCTTTTCAGTTTGATTGGAAATTTAGTTGAGCAGTAAACTCCAAGAATGGAAACACAATGGTCACTTTCAAATTGACCCATCTTAAAAATCCACGATTTTCGTAAATTAAATTGACGACGGGAAATAATAGACGAGGTTTATTTTATGCGAAATAAACATTAGCCCATTTCCTGCTACGTGGGTTTTGTGCGTACTTTATACGTCTGTTATTAACGTTTACTTTCGAACATTCTTTTTATCTGTCACCTTGTACTTTTTGTCCCTTTCTATAGCAAAAGAACAACTCAGTGCTCTGACGTCAATTTACACACTGCCATCAATTCCGTCTTCGCTTATATATTGACTTGACACAATTAATACCTATGTTTTACGTGAACGGTATGTTATTTTCTATGATTTGATTGTTTTAAAAAGGATATAAAAACTATAAGGACATTCATCATCAGTTAGACTCAAGTGTTAGATGAAATTTAACATATGAAGAACTGCATATGTATATTTATCGGCTGAATAGAAGAATATAAATATACAGCTTTTGCAGTGAGTTTTGTGTGAACATTTGGTGTGCTACTGAAAACATTGATGTATAAAAATATAAATAACGCTGAGTGAAATGATAGTCAATAACGGTAACAAATCTAGAAAAATGTGAATTCCGGTTTTATTTTCAGATTCATAGCGCAAGCTCAAGCAAAACGTAAAGAAAAACAGGTCACCGACATGAACGTAGTCAACAGTAATCAATATACGTTACAAACGATCTTATAAACAATGGTCATCGAGACTACAAAAATAAATGTTCAAGTTCCATGTGAATGCAGGTACATGTAGACAAGAACGTCTGAGGGGTTCAGTATCACATCTGCATGGGTACTGGACAGTGTAGTCAGATTTGGTTGGAACTTTCTTAAACTGTAGTTGTTTTGTGAGACTGCCGCCTCACCAGCTGATGCCCGCTCCCGACGTGCCACTGCCTCGAGACATCACGATAACTCAATGAATCTTGTTCCAAGTGTCCTTGCTTCTGAAACCCTGACTACAGCAAGAGAGAGAGAGAGAGAGAGAGAGAGTCGATGGTATCATTGTAGATTTGTACCTCCTTCGTATGCCTTCAGTGACCTTCCACCACCACAAGAATCTGAAAAATATCCTGCTGAACAACCGACACAACTCACTGGCCACGTCCTCCCCGCCCATCCCGCGGTGTACCTTCATATGGCAACACTGTCTAAACCGCTCTCGTCTACTCCATTGTTCCCGATTGCCTCCTTGAACCGATTGTATTTTTGTATTGGGGTTCAATAATCCTCGTCTCTTGTCCACTCCGCATCATATCTTCTGATCCTCTCTTTGATTTCAACGGTTTCCAGGGCCATAATATTTCTAACTAACACAATAAATGTTGAAGATGTTTTTTTGAAATTTCTCTTATATATCTAAGGTACAATTATCCTTGTCGTAATGATGGAAGGAAATGGATCACCTGAAATGTTATTAAAACAAAGGTTGTCATCAAAGGTCCCTTCGACGAATGTATAGGATCGGGCTGTATAAGTCTGAGCATAATGTAGGATGAGTGACGAACTTCTTGCATAATTTATGCGTTTTGTTTGAATCAGTTTGAGTTGTTATGATTAAATTTTACACTCTTAATTGCAACCCAATCAGTCATTACAAGGAACCACGAGTTTTATATCTTCGATGACGAGGAAATACACAAATTTTAATTCATTTCGTACTGTTTAAAAAATAGTTAAGTCACCACTTGTATACTACGAAATTTTTGACAGTGACTGGATATTTTACAGCGCGTTTGATCACTGCAATAGTATGTGTAATAGCACGTAGTTTGTTATGTACAATTTGGTTCGGTTTATCGTTCATTTTAATCTCGACGTGAATGCTGAATAATCAATTTCATTATCTACTATGTTTTCAGAAGAAAGAGTCAAACTTTACTATTAATATCATACGTCTTCATATACCAGTTTATAGTAGCTTTCTTGACGAAATAACGTATTTTCAATCAAAAGGTTTAATCGATATTTTGATCACTTGTTGTATTGCCATTTTTTTAAGGGAATGCGAACTATGTGTCAATAGTCACGATTGCTCCTATGTTATGCCATCGTTGAAATGTAAGGAGCCTCAACATTGAACATCATTTCATAGGAATGGCCAAGCAAAAAGGACGTCTCATGAATAAGTAATAATCGCCTTCCTACCACAGTTAATATTTGTGCAAATTCACAGGCGTTCGTCGTAATATTTATTTGTAATATTTTACGTTAACACTTGAGAAGTAAAGGGTGCTCGGTAAGATAACTAAATATGTCGACACATAGTAAAACAAGACGTTATACTCGTATTTTACGATACATGGTCGTGGATGACTACTAAGGACAGGTCAGTCTCAAAGGGTCTACCCAGCGTCACAAGCTGTATCAGCCCTGCGCACTCGACCTTCCTTCATTGAAGAAACTGTTGCGTCGAACATCCTAGTCTGATCATCCTAAGTTTCCTGTTTTTCACGGGCAATCCCATCATCCATTTAACGTCAGGTGACTTTAGTCAGAACTGTGCGGTGGCCGCTAATGATCGGCACAAAGGCTAATTACGACATGATGAAGCTCCTGTGGATGGCAGTCATAAGCACTTCCTAGAGCAACGACAGGGAGCGCTACTGCGTTGATTATAATACTGCCGATGAGAGTAAACTGATTCAACTTCACAAAGGTTATAACAGTAGCATCATACCCAGCATCGAATAGAAGAATAGAAGAAAAGGCAAAATGACTCGTCTCGCTAGTGAATGTGAGCGAGCGTGTTCATAGTAACATATTGGATAAAACACGTCAAGTACGATATCGTCGCCACGTCACTGTTTACATTTCACGACCAGCAGTGTGTCTCGAGATGTCATGCATCTAAGTTGGTTAAAACTAATTGTTCTCCACACAACACCGTTTCTGCATGTTCTATTGTTGTACAAGAGTCGTTTCTGTGACCGTGTGTGAAACATGACAGAATACTCTTCACCATGATATTAAAAAAAAATGTAAATGACATGATATGCTGGAATATATTATTAATATACCTTCACAAACTTTGTCCCACGTGACTTGTTGAGTGTCGGTTGATAATTAGCTTGGTTTTCTGATTGCACTAAACGTCACCTGTTCCATTCAATTTCATGTATTTTTTTCTTGTTTTTACTTCACTGGTGGCAGCTTCGCTGTGACCGCATATGACAGCACAGTATCAACAAGGCGGCCACGGCGGCAGTATCTTAAGATACTGCAGCCATGGCCGCCTAGCAGTGCCCGCATGTACACCACGCGAACACCAATGGGCCTCGAGATATTTTCAAGTTGGTTATAAATAAGAGTTAACCTCAAACTAGCGTTTCTCGGGGTTCAATTGACTTACACGAGTCTTTTTTCGGCAGTGTGCGGTACAAGATAAATTACTCTACTCATATATAACATGAAAACCTCCTTATACTTTGTCCAAAGTATCTTGGTTGGTGTCAGGTGATATTCGATGAGTTTTCTTCTATTAATGAACGTGACCTGCTCGTTTCAGCTTCAAGTTTTCGCTCATTTTGAATGATCTGAATTTTACAGCAGACGTAATCTTACACAGTCTGTGAGTACATAGGTATCAGCTGGATGAATATCCACTAGTTTCATTTTAGCAACTAACTGATTTTGTTGCTGTTTTATGAATATCTGGTAACATCTCCTCTAAGATGGGCGCATGAAAAAATATTGTATCTGTCAAAAATAAAATCTGAGAAGCATATGATTGCACAACATATTAATTCACGAATTGTATTGCTCCAGCATGGAGTAAATGAAGGCAGTTTAAAGCACATGCAATAGGCCTATACAGAAGGGAGTGCAATTACAGCAATAGGCAAATATCGATGTAACTCGTAAACGAGAACAGTTCACCTCATTAGCAAGCACGTGCACTCTATAGCAAGAGGGAGACTTCTACTCATAAAATTATTTGAGTGATCATTAGTGCTATTTAATATTAACTCATGTATAAATTTCTAGTTTTCTTCAGTGCATCCAAAATCAATTAAAACTCATTACGTATTCTGCATATAGCTTTAGGACGTGTTGATCAAATGACAACGTAACGGAGGTAATAATGACCTATGAAGAATCAATCAAAATACGATACAAGCTCTCAGTCCTCCTCTTTCGTCTCATAAATCAATTCCCCAGCTCCCAGTCTACTAACCCTTTCCGTAGTACCGGCATCAATTCATTAGCTTCCGTCATCATCTCCCCACAGTGAACAGTACTTCAGGTCCCGTCTAGAGGAGCCCCCTTTATAGAGCTAAGTTAGTCGAGCAGGGCACGTTGATCAGAACTGAGTGGCAAACAAATACAATCGAATTCCATTTAAGGGAAGAATGCCCTCGCAAAGATATGCCGAATTATTATCTTGCGATTACCATCATAAAATTTTAGCTGGCCGCAGAATACATTCGCGTAAGAGCAATCAAATGCAAAGTGTCAATAACTTGGAATTCCCTACTTGCTGGCACATGAACACCTTGTACAGAAATATTTTCATTCCTATGCTAAATTATCCATTACTGAGAGAGTTCATACAATATTCTCCTTAAGTGTCTAAGTAGTTTTATTCATTTAGAGTATAAAAAGTGATTTTTATTTTCGTATTCATCCAGTTTTCTGATCTCCCATTAATTCTGTTTATTTTCCTCAACCAATACTAAACATAACATATATAATGGTATAAAGTGCAAATGGTCCCTGCTGATCTGTACTGCTTCATCTGAATTAGTATATTGTTGGGTCAGTGTGCTGGGCCGTCTCTACTTATGAAAGTCAATAATTGTAATGTTTGACTACCGAATTTCGCCAGGGTGAGCTAGGTCATAATTGTGATCGAAGTCAAACATTAATTATATTTTGTGAACTCAGAGCCGATAAAGAGTGTCCGTCGACATAATCCAGACATCTCCAATTCAGAATTTGAAGATGAAACAGTAGGACGTAGTCGAAGTCGATTAAATACTGCCACGTCGCGGTAAATAATGCGAGTACAACGTTTGTTTTGAGTGAACTTTCTCCGATTATTTATATCAAAAATATAATTCTCACAGTTTAGTCAATAATTATGAGCATATTTTCCATTACTATTTCATTTAGTATCAATAAGTTCTTAAATGACCTCTAGACATGTAACGCGCATGAGGAAGAGGGTCTTCGTCTTGGACTCTAGAAATGTAACGCGCATGAGGAAGAGGGTCTTCTTAGTAGACTCTAGACATCTAACGCGCATGATGAAGAGGGTCTTCGTAAGGGACTCTAGACATGAAACGGGCATGAGGAAGAGGGTCTTCTTAGTAGACTCTAGACATCCAACGTGCATGAGGGAGAGGGTCTTCGTAGTGGACTCTAGACATCTAACGCGCATGAGGAAGATGGTCTTTGTAGTGGACTCTAGACATCTGACGCGCATGAGGGAGAGGGTCTTCGTAGTGGAATGTTTTGTTGCAACAAAAGGTGACGAAGAGTGGGAGAAATCATGTATCCGAGCAGGTAAAAATGTTCATATGTGAACGTTGTGAATACTCCCAAATCGTTGCAATTTTAATGTTCATTGATAGAATATCATCGCATTGCAAATGTTCAAATGTACTTAAATAATGCATACTTCACTCCATTTTACCCTTTCTGTTATTTTACTAAACCAACCTTGTTCATCAGAATGGAAGAAGGCTTCCTCTATGTTTTTTGCACCTATTCAATTCCTTTTCTCGGCTCTCTTCTTGCGAAATCTCCTCGTGCTAAGACCGTGTAATGGAAAATTAAACATTCAGGGCAGTGAAATTTATTCTCTTAGTGAACCTTCCGCCCGTGTGTGGCAGTAATTCGCTCAGTTTGTCCGTTTGGCAAGTCTCTCTCCTGCCAATATTTGAGGAAATTATACGATAAGTTAGCTTAAATTTCCCAATGCTTATCAATGTGTCTTCTTATACCTGACTACAAATGCTCCCATTAAATTGATATTTTTCAATTATTTCATGGGAGCTGATAAGTTTCAGCTTTACAAGGAAATCATGATATGTCAGCATTGTTCACATATCTACGTCTTCATTACTGTTCTTCAGGTTTCTAATAAAGTGTGAGATTCTCGTGTGTCATATACATTTTTTCCGTTATTTCACTGTAGCAATGTTAGTACCTTGAGGTCAAATCCCTTCCATGACCTGGGCGTTCGAACTGATCTGTGCTGAAATGGACTGAACACATTCCTGCATTATAATAAATATATTTGAAAGCAACATCCATTCGCAAACAGTAATTTAAAAGTCTTTCGTGGAACCTGAAGATTTTATGTGCATATAGCATCTCGAAACACGCTAAGCAAAAAGTATTGCCATCAATAATACCAGACTAAGTGTCAATCGTTGCTTTCATTTCGAATTAAACATTCTATGTATCTTCGGTTTGAAAATGTTACTATATATATTTAAATAAACATTTACGGAAGATGGAGATATTATAGTATTTTATGGAGTTTTAATTCATGTGGGTCAGGCATTAACAACATTCATCGATAAAATATGCATACACAATAGCAATAAAAAATTGTACTATGGTAAGGTGATGTATTCTATTCAACCCACCTGCGGAATTGACGAACGAGCATGGGCACAATATTTCCGATCAATTTTTTTGCAGCATTTAAACTTTATTAATGAAGATCACACATTCATGCGTACAGTGAAACCCCTTGAATTAACTTGTTCCTGTTCAATGCGCCTCTCCAATTATATGCGCTTCATTTCTCCTCCGTCAGACCCCTTGGGATGCGATCAGGGGTGATCTGGAGCATTGCAGCATTACTTTTTCAGTACAATGGATCGCTTGGGGGACTCGCTCTGTCCCAGTTCAGCGTGGATATTAGAGGCCGCGCTTACTTTTCTGGACGAAGTTCTCTATCGCACGACGATTGGGATATGAGAGGCTGCAATGGGTCTTTACAATGTACTGCAAACTCTATCGCAGGGCGATAAGAATAGCAGAGGTTGCATTGACTCTTGAAGACGTACTGCCCTTTCGCGGGGCGGTAATGATATCAGAGGGTGCAATGACTCCTGAGGGCATGCTGCCCTATCGCAAGCGATAATGACATCCGACGGTGCAATGGCTCCTAGGGGCGTGCTGCCCTATCGCAGGGCGACAATGACATCAGAAGATGCATTGGCTCCTGGGGGCGTGCTGCCCTGTCACATGACGATGCGGATATCAGAGATTACAATGGATCACAGATGCGTTCTGCCCTATCGGATGACGATATGGGTATCAGGTGGATCAATAAGTCACAGAGCGTCCTGCCCTATAGGATGACGATATGGGTATCAGATGGTTCAATAAGTCACATAGCGTTCTGCCCTATCGGATGGCGATATGGGTATCAGATGGTTCAATATGTCACAGAGCGTTCTGCCCTATCGGATGACGATATAGGTATCAGATGTTTCGATAAGTCACAAAGAAATCTGCTCTATCGGATGGCGATATGGGTCTCAGAGGATCCAATAAGTCACATAGCGTTCGGCCCTATCAGATAGCGATATAGTCATCAGATGGTTCAATAAGTCACAAAGCGTTCTGCCTTATCGGATGACGATATGGGTATCAGATGGTTCAATAAGTCACAGAGCGTTCTGCTCTATCGGATGGCGATAAGGGTATCAGATGGTTCAATGAGTAACAGAGTGTTCTGCTCTATCGGATGGCGATATAGGTATAAGATGGTTCAATAAGTCACATATGCGTTCTGCCCTACCGGATAGCGATATGGATATCAGGTGGTTCAGTAAGTCACAGAGCGTTCTGCCCTATCGGATGATGATATGGGTATCGGAGGGTTTAATAAGTCACTGATGCGTTCTGCCTTATCGGATGGCGGCATGGGTATCTGATGGTTCAATAAGTCACAGAGCGGTCTGCCCTATCGGATGACGATATGGGTATCAAATGGTTCAATAATTCACAGAGCGTTCTGCCCTATCGGATGAAAATATGGGTATCAGATGGTTTAATAAGTCACAGAGCGTTCTGCCCTATCGGATGAAGATATGGGTATCAGATGGTTCAATAAGTCACAGAGCGTTCAGCCCTAGCAGATGACGATATACTGTAGGTATAAGATGGTTCAATAAGTCACATATGCGTTCTGCCCTACCGGATAGCGATATGGGTATCAGGTGGTTCAGTAAGTCACAGAGCGTTCT
>SDVV010039563.1:0-10616 GCA_016164225.1 Gammarus roeselii | reverse complement strand
CAGTTGGGTAACAATTCACCTATTTAAACAAAAAGTAGAAAGTTATGCAGACTTGTGATTCCCGCTATGCAATGATGAGTTAACCGATCAGTGTTGATGATGAGTTAACCGATCAGTGTTGATGATGAGTTAACCGATCAGTGTTGATGATGAGTTAAGCGATCAATGTTGATGATGAGTTAACCGATCAGTGTTGAAGATGAGTTAACCGATCGGTGTTGATGATGAATTAACCGATTAGTGTTAATAATGAGTTAACCGATCAGTGTTGATGATGAGTTAACCGATCAGTGTTGATGATGAGTTAACCCATCAGTGTTGATGATGAGTTAACCGATCAGTGTTGGTGATGAGTTAGCCGATCAGTGTTGATGATGAGTTAACCGATCAGTGTTGATGATGAGTTAACCGATCAGGGTTGGTGATGAGTTAACCGATCAGTGTTGATGATGAGTTAACCGATCAGTGTTGATGGAGAGTTAACCGATCAGTGTTGATGACGAGTTAACCGATCAGTGTTGATGATGAGTTAACCGATCAGTGTTGATGATGAGTTAACCGATCAGTGTTGATGATGAGTTAACCGATCAGTGTTGATGACGAGTTAACCGATCAGTGTTGATGATGAGTTAACCGATCATGGTTGATGATGAGTTACCCGATCAGTGTTGATGATGAGTTAACCGATCAGTGTCGATGGAGGTCAACTTAACTTGTGGTTCATATTATTCAATGATGAGTTAACCGGTCAGTGTTGATGGAGGTCATCGATCAGAGTTAATGGAGATCACCGTAACTAAGAAATATACTGCACATGGAAATATTTTCAGAATTTGCAGAACCGATATCAAATCAAAATGCGCTTAGATTACTACTCTATTTCAGCAAAATATTGTACAGCTGCTTGCAATTGTTGACTTCTACCCTGCGCTAGCTCCAGCATCCGCTGTATCCGCTGTACAGTCGTCGAAGCCACACGCCTTCGATGTCGCTCGCTTGTGACCTACTGTATTCGAAACTTTCAGGGCAGTCACCCTTGGCTTACCTTGGGCCTTACATTATTGTTATACGGGTGCTTACAAGTGTATAAAGGCAACAACAGGCATTATGGCTCAAACTACCTTGCATTTTGTTGGTAAGAAGTTTAATTCGGGCGTAGAACGTCTAGAAGAGCTTCATGTGCCAATTTAAGTTATGTTTTAAATGATCATGAAATGGAAAGGTTATAATAGGAGGGGGCATTAAACGATGGCACTCGTAACAACTCAAATTATCACCTGAAGAGGCAGACACCAACCCACGATGTTGATTGGAAATTGTCTCCGTTTCATTCCTCCTTAAACGAATGTTGGTCGATGTCATCGCTAGACACCGGTTTGCAACGGGCAGGTATCAATGCCGGGCCCTTTTTTTCACCGTGCTAGTGACAATACGGGACACTATTTTGTCCGTGCGGGCGTCCACACTAGACACCATTTATTATACCAAACATATTGGGGAGAGTGCCACAGCCGAACGGTGAAATAATATTTATTACACCGTTCGTATCATAACTGACTACTCACGTTTATATCACACACAAGTAAAGATAACTAAACATATAATAAACAATTATACATGATCATTATGATGTTTATTAAGGGTCATGTTTATGTAAGATAAACAAGTTTGCAATTCTGAATATCAATTTATTATTTTCAGGTGACTGCCACATTGATGAAAACATTTAAAAATATACAACAATTATTCATCGTTGTCTTTATATGGTTGGCCACGGACGCTTAATAATCCTCTCTGATCACGCGCTGTAAACCTCATCGGACTCGAGATTGCGTATCCAAATATTGTAAGCCATATTCTGTAAGCCAGATACTCCCTCTGGCCCTTGGAGTTCCGGTCATAGCATGCGAACCAGTGTGACGGTCAAAGCATGCGAACCAGTGTTCCGGTCATAGCATGCAAACCAGTGTGACGGTTGATGTTCCCTCTGGCCTTTGGAGTTCCGGTCATAGCATGCGAACCAGTGTGATGGTCATAGCATGCGAACCAGTGTGACGGTTGATGTTCCCTCTGGCACTTGGAGTTCCGGTCATAGCATGCGAACCAGTGTTCCGGTCATAGCATGCGAACCAGTGTGACGGCCATAGCATGCGAACCAGTGTTCCGGTCATAGCATGCGAACCAGTGTTCCGGTCATAGCATGCGATTCAGTGTGACGGTCATAGCATGCGAACCAGTGTTCCGGTCATAGGATGCGAACCAGTGTGCCGGTCATAGCATGCGAACCAGTGTTCTGGTCATAGCATGTGAACCAGTGTTCCGATCATAGCATGCGAACAAGTGTGACGGTCATAGCATGCGGACCAGTGTGACTGTCATAGTATGCGAACCAGTGTTCCGGTCATAGCATGCAAACTAGTGAGGCGGTCATAGCATGCAAACCAGTGTTCCGGTCATAGCATGCGAACCAGTGTGGCGGTCATAGCATGCGAACCAGTGTGGCGGTCATAGCATGCGAACCAGTGTTCCGGTCATAGCATGCGAACCAGTGTGGCGGTCATAGGATGCGAAGCAGTGTGGCGGTTGATGTTTGATGGCAAGAATGCATATTGAAAAAAACACTTTGTTTATAAACCGGATGAATGCACCCGATATTTGAGACATGGTATGCATGTCAGCCACTATAGACAGTCTATAGTGATGAGCGTGATGCAGGAAATTTTTGGCGATTTGAATTCTTGAACTTGCAAATAGTCATTCATCAACAACATTGCATGACAATAATGCAGAAAACCGCGTTGTTATCGGTGTTTGGATACGGTAGCCCCGCTCACTGTAGTTGTACAGTTTGCGTTCTCATGTATGAACCATCAGCTGGGGAGGTAGAAGACGTGCTGTGTAGCTAATCACAGAGCGTTCAAACCCCGTGAACACGCAGCAAGACCAGTGTAAGGTCACGTCCATACGACATCCTGCACTGTCCTCGCCCTCACATTATCCTAGGAGGTAAAACGATAGATTTGTTTGTCCTTTCAATATATAGTTTTATATTCAAGTTGTGTATAAAATGTACACAACACATCAAGTCCCGCTCCTCGCTAATGCTACCCAGTAGCTTCCAGCCGCTCAGTGAAAAATAAAATGTGTCATACATACACTTCCTGAGTTGGGTAACCAGCTGATAAACAGCGGAGCCAACTTCGCTAAAGGGAAATGGGCCAGTGGCTAAGTATGTCACCCCGACAGCCGGCTGCCGCAGTCTTCAACAGTCGACAGTGAAGATGAGGAAAAGAGCGACCACAACCTCTCGAGACGGCCATCGTCATCACGGCTGATTAGTGACGATTGTACAGATGAATTGGTCAATAAACCCCCATGCAGTTCACGTATAAACATCCGAACACACGAGCATGGAGAAGAGGAGTTATGACTCATTAAGTCCCGAGCAGCTTCATTTTGTCTAAGCAGCTATTAATAATGACTGTATTGATGATTATTAAACACTTTTTCATTGGTGGCAAGCTATCATCGATTAATTTTAATCTTTTTAGATCTAGAATATCCTTCCTCCAATCCAATTCTTGCATTGAGTGTCATGCTCGACTTGTTGCAATTGCACAGAAAAATAGCATACTGTATGATATCTCACTTTTACCGTACTTGAATATGACTGTAGAAAACGTTCTCTCTGCCGACATTCTCCATTATATGTCATCAAATATTGTAAATTGGTGTGTGTTCAACAACATTGTATTTTTCTCGTGTCAGTATATGATTGTATGCTATGCATGCATGAAATTTATAATAATTTCAACAATGTTCTTCACGAAATCGATCCAGATTTACAAATGGGAATGAATATTCCGGAGTGTCAAATAATTCCTGGTGATGAGCTCCCTCGCCATACAATTTCATTATGAAACAAATTCAACTGCATGTCATTAAATGTTGCAAATTTTAAAGAGGACTTTCTTTGCCTTCAAATCAATATAACAGATCATTTTGCACCTACTGTGCTAGGGCTCTGTAAAACCAAATTGCTAAATGAATTACAAGACTTATATAATTTATCTGGTTAAAATTTGTATACAAACAATAATATGAGTAATAAGGTTGGCGTTTGTTTATTTATAAATAACAGGCTAACTGTTGTACCGCGACTTGAACTCTCTTTCATCAGGCCAGGAATTTAGACTCTTTTAGTCAACGTTTATTGTGATAACAAAGTTATTACAATAGGTATGGTTCACCGTAGAGCCTCTGAAATACCGGTAGAACGTTTCTCGCTGGAGATGAATGAAATTATCTGTGGCATTGACGTAGCCCACAATACAGTGCATATTATGGGTGATTTCAACGTAGTATCGTGGATCGAATTTAGTTGCTGACTATTGTAATAATTTCCTTTATCATGGTGTGTACCCATTAATTAGTTACTAAACCAACGTGTACAGCTGCTGGATCCACATCATTAATAGATAACATTTTCACCAACGATGTTAATAGTATAACACGTCAGCTGTGATCATTTCCGATGTCGCCGACCATTGTCCAATTTTCATTCAAAAACCGAATTCTCACGAGCCCCGCAATCCAACTATAATTACCTATCGTAAATATAGCGACCGTAACATTCAAAGCTTCAAAGAGGCGCTGGGAGCTTACGACTTTAATAAGATTTTATCCACAGTAAACTCAAATGATACTTTCACGCAGTTCCATAGCATATTAATTGAACTGTTCGAGGGGCATTTTCCGCTTACAACAAAGAGCTCAGCTACAAACAAGCTAAGAATCCGTGGATGACACCTGGTTAACTTTCCTCACAAAAAGAGAAGGACAGACTGTACAGTAGATAAAAAAGGCATCTCATCACTCGTAGAGATGAATTTAAACGATACAAAAATGCGTTCACTAAACTGACAAATATCGCTCTTGAAAACCATATAAAAAATTTGATAGGGACCTCTCAATGAAATAGCAAAAAAGTCTGAAAAATCATAAGCACCCTTCTAGGAAAAAATAAATAGAGTAATTCGGATTCAATTATAATTGATGATGAAGTCATCACTGATCCTCAAACGATTTCATATGCTTTCAATAATTACTCCAATAGTATTCCCAATACTCTAAGTGAATCAAATATTAGCAACAACATCTCTTTCGAACACTATTTAGAGAATGCAATTCCTGAACACCCAATCTTTAACCCAACCGACCCAAACACTACCGAGTTCCATCAGTGAGAGCTGTATAAAAAGTTATCTTCTTGATAGAAAACATCTAGTGACTTGGAATATACAATCATCATCTGCCAGTACGTTATATAGAAGTTCCGCATGGGTCGATATTTGGGCCTTTGCTCTTCCATATATATTTTAAAGACATTGGAAACACAAGCAACAGGTTATCCTTTGTGCTTCTTGCAGATGATACTACGGTTTATTCGACAGGGAAAACCTCAATGATACTATTACTAATATGAAAAATCAATTGGTTCACATTTCAAACTGGTTCACATTCAACAAGCTGACGCTAAATGTCGACATGACGCAGGTCAGGATATTTTCCAGGATGATACCCATTCCTAACACCTTAGTCGAATTGAACGGTCAACAGGTGGCATATGTACCGAAAACAATTTTCTCGGTGTTATCGTTGATCAGAGACTTAACTGGAAAGATCACGTCTCATTTGTTCCCGGGAAATTATCCAAATCGTGTGGCATCCTATACAAAATTAGAAATTATCTTACCACTCCTGCTAAAAGTTTTTTGTACTAAAGCCATATTCATCCTTTTCTGACGTATTGTGTAAACGTGTATGCGTCTTCCTACAAAACAAACTCAAGACCTATCGTTCTTAGTCAAAAGTGTGTCATCAGAACACTATCACATGCTAGCAGACGTGACCAAAAGTTGGCTCTCTTTTGTCAATGGAACATCCTCCCACTGTGTCAAATCATTAACTTTTCCGCTGCAGGGTTTGTCTACAAAGCTTTGAATCATTTAACTTACATTGATAATCCTATGTATGATCTTCGCAACAATGCGGATTTGCAAATTCACTGAAACTCGTCCACACAGTCCCAACTATTTTTAAAATACAAAGCTGCTAATACCTGGAATTCGATTACCATAGATATAATGACGAGCAGAAGTATTGCTACCTTTAAACGTAAACTAAAATTATACCTGTTTGAACTTGTACGTGCAGAAACTCTTGAATTGTGATTTACTTCTGCTATGCAATTTACAGTGTCAACTATTTATGTTTCATCATTTCATCTTATAGATGCTTTCATTCCATTTATTTTCGCCTCGTATGCTCAAATTTCCAATTATCTTGTTCATGTAGAAATCCGTTCATTTAGTGTACTCATCGATTATGACTCATTGAAATATTTCTTTCCCGTGTGCATACGTTAATATGTCATACTAACTATGCAGTTAGTTTCGAAATGGTGCCATCGTACGCCAAACAATGTGTGAGTAATATAAATGACAACCTCATGTCGGAAATTTTCTGCTCTCAAGCTTAGTAAATGACAGTTGAAACAGTAAATAGTCATGATAAAGTAAACGTCGGTGATCCGACTTATTCTGCTTATTCTTCTTGAAATTAATGGTCCAATGTAATACTTGCATCTGTCTCGACATGTTAAAAAGTGGAGAGTGGAGGATGTCCTCCTACAATGTCCATCGTAAGTTAATATTAAATTCACCTAAGTGGCAAATGTTGTCTTCAGAACAGTTCACGATGACGAAGACTTGGTACGTATCATCTGTGTATTCTGATATTTCTGTTATTTGACAACATGTCACTATACCTATATAAATTTTAAATCCTTAAATCGTCGCAATGTTTTGTCCAGTAAATAGGCCTGATACCATTAAATCAATCCATTCTTGGTCAGGGCCTAGTTTTGTCATTGAAGAAACAATCATCCTTAAATGAACTCGTTTGATACCATTTCTTCAAACGTAAAATGTTCAACACCAATCGGAGATGCGTCACCGGGACCTCAGATGACACGCCTAGAGCAGTGTTCATGTGCACTGCTCACAAGGCAGCGCTCACGTCTTAGTGGACAGGCTGCCATCAGCCACCCGTTTGGGATACAACCGTAACACACCGCTAAAGGAAAGCCACAGAAGTATCCATATCGCCAACGCAACTCTTCTAAAAATGACATCAACGACATAAGAACCGTTCAAATACCAACACCTATTCTATATACTATTTTGGCATTGCCTTGGCTATATTGAAACAATCATGTATTGAAAGAAGATGACTACTAAAGAATTGACAGAAATTGACAAGTACTGTAGGCCATGGCATCAGGATACTTCGCCAGTGATAGAACTGGGGCTTCCCGAGTTCTTGAGTGATCACTCTGCCTCTCCAAAGCTTCCAATGAGGTTAGCCCAGTGAAATCGCACCAGCACCAAGTGTTGTTTAGGCATACTTAATAAGCAGAACTAATTATATAGGCTGTTTTATCCAATCCGTCATTTCAAATTACATTGTGTGAACCTAAGAGATCCATCCTCATAATCCTCAGGAGACTCCACTCGAGGACGATCTCCCCATCCTCATATGACACCCTGTTACCACAGTAAGACCCCCTGAGATTGCTAGTACAGCATCGCATCACCATAGATCTCCAAAATATAGATTAAATCCAAGAATCATTCTGTAAACCCCATCACGTGTGTGGAAACATTCCCGCAGATTTTGTAGGTATTGATTATAATTGTGTAATGCTAACTAACCCCAGAAGTCACAAGAAAAATGGATCCTCCCTCTTTTCATTTCGGATACTTTAAGATCCTATCACGTGTGGACAGATCAGTTTTTCATGGTGGACAGAAATCCGATTTGTGGTTCACTATGACCGCATGAATTCTGAAAGATTAAGTGTTCAACGCAGAAATGTGAATATCCGAATCACTCTTTCCCACCCCCCCCCCTCCCCTCCTCCCACCCGATCTATTGATAATGGGATGACACTTTTTGGAAAAGCAATGAAAATTATACCTTCAACCAGCATAACCTAACATGGCTATGTTAGAAGCGATGCCGACCACCCAGTAGCTCTCTATCTAAGTCAACTAGCGGAGCCCAGCTTTTGCGCTAAAAATATTTCAGCACCCGTGAACTAGCACCACTTCACTTCAGTTCACGGTCATCGCCGGACATTGTCATAACCGATAAAAATCTTTCAGCACACGTGCTTGCGCGCTATACAATGTTTCAGCCCACGCGCATTTGCGCCACATCCATAACCGGACACTGTCATTCTCAGACGGCATTACGTACCTTAGAATAATACGTACGTTTGCTTGTCCCGTGGGTTAGAAACACGTACCCCTAGGTTAGCTTATGTTGGGTAAAAAAGTTTCAATACAGTGATAACCAGTAAAATGGTACGACTCGTGGCTGATATGCCAGTCAAAAAGGTTGGATCAAGGAGGCTGTATAGGTGGAGGCGGCACAGCCAGTTGTATGGACGCTAGCGAGTGAAGCCAAGCCACCGGCCACAGCCACATGGCGGCCGGCATGCGGACGACCGAAATACTGAAGGATAGATAGGGAATAATTAATTATTTGCAGTCTAGCTCTTGATAGCAGAAACCTATACTGGTATGAGACATGTCAGGATTGGATGAAATACAGACCTTTCAAAAAAACTTGGTTTCATTTATTTATAATTACACATCGTTACATTAAAGTCTATTTAAAAGAATTCACTTGAGAGAAATTGCCGGCTCTTGGTGTTCTTTTGTTGCTGTACATTCAAAGTATAGTTTTTCGCTGCATAGAATATGTTACTTAAAGGCATTTTAAAACAATGCATTTTATCAGAATGCACACATGATTTTCTTAAGGATTAATACTTGAATTAAGGCATTTGGTCGCATGTGATTGCTAATTAAAGTTTCATGCTAGGGCAAATCGTGTGCATCCGGCGTGATGCACGCAAAGACGATGGGCTTCCGTGCTAATGTCCAAATTAATGATTTAAACAATACTGATACACAATATCAACTAGTTTTTTATTCTATTATGTACTTACCTATTAAAAATGACTACAGTGTTATTAGTTCGCCGCTCAGAGCAGCCGAAGACACAGCAAAAAGTCGTTATCGTAGCGATGAGTCTTCCCTCTCCGTTTATTTCAATGCATTGGTGCGCGCTGGGTTGCCCCTCCAACTGACTAAAGAGTGATATCACAATTGCAAGGAAGCCCATAGTCCTTGCGTGCATCGAGCCGGATACGCACAACTTACCCCTGCATGAAACTTTAATAACCAATCACAAACGACCAAATGCCTAAATTCAAGTTATAATCCATTGGAAGAATCACATGTGCCTTCTCATAGAATGCATTGCTACTAAATACTTCCATTTAAGGTACTTAAATGCTGCGAAAAACAAAACTTCGAATGCACAGCGACTAAATAACACTTACAGTTGCAATTTCTAACAAATTGATGCTTTTCAATGGACTCTTCGCTAGGTCTGTGTTTTCCTAAATCCTGGCATGTCCTATACCAGAATAAACTCCTGCTATCAAGAGTTAGCTCAATGAATGAATTATTCTTTATCTATACTTCACTATTCCAGCCTCCACATTGCAGCCGCCATGTGGCTGTGGCCCTTGGCTTGGCTTCACTCCCTAGCGTTCATACAACTGGCTGTGCCTCCTACACCTATACAACATCCTTGATGTCTGTGACGGATATAACAGTGGCTGCTCTGAGTGATGGATGCTATGATTGTTCGCAGTTAAAAAATGGTAACATAGATAAGTAATTGGAACAACTTCTGGCTGATGTGACAATTAGCGGAGATGAAAAGGGCTGATCTGACGTTAGCTATAAAATAAGTTAGCGCCAGGTATAGCGACCCTCAACTAGCAAACCAGCAGATGACAGGCAGCGGAATATCAGGGGACACGTTCATTAAATAACAATGGATGATATATGTATCGCTGATGAACCATCAGTTCGAGACCTCTTCTGTAATGTTCTGCTAATAAGAATTTGGAGGAAATGATGAATTTGCAACAACATTCAGTGAACTTTTTTTGGTTTGTTTGTTTCACTGCAAATACAATGTCCGGCAGAACAGCCCGCTAATGCCTTCGATTTGACTAATGCTAGCCAAATTCTTGTTGAACAAAAAATTGAACAATTGGTCTTCATGCATCTTTTGCGTTGGCCTCGATGCATCAAGGGAGCCATTTTCTATCATTTTTTGATGAGAAGTGTTGAGGATGTCACTGCCTCTAATTTAAGAATTATTAAACTACTTGTAGCTCGGTGTCAAGTTCATTTAGAAAGTGAGATACGAATTTATTTATATAAAAAACAACAATTTCATTCCATTTTGGAAACCAAGGTAGAATATAGTTGCAGACCAATGGCTTACTTGTACCCTCCAATCCTCGTCTCTGTTTAGATTCCGAAATCTTACTGGCTTGGCCGGATTATCTACTTATTCGAAGGGTCCAAAAGGATTTGCCATAGTGCCCGACCAAATGAGCTGCCAACACCGGAACATATGGTAAACCTCTGAAATTACTATTGGCTGCGAGTAGAACATAATAT
>SDVV010039562.1:0-10617 GCA_016164225.1 Gammarus roeselii | reverse complement strand
TGTGTGTGTGTGTGTGTGTGTGTCTGTGTGTGTGTGTGTGTGTGTGCATGTGTGTGGGTGTATATATATACATATATAACGCTATTTAATAACGAGTAAAATGCGGCATCACCGGTTCTTGTTTCCACGCCCTACAGACGAATGTCGATGGCAAAACATTGAGGAAGAGGGGTAAATCAAAATGAAACGCGTTCAGTAATGGATCTGCGGTTAAATATGGATCTTACTTCATGATATGAGAGGAAAAAATATTGACGGGATTCCTAATTAAATTGAATGTGGTTCCCACTGCTACCTGCTGGGCAGGCTCTCATCCATACTCCAAGACTGCACCGCTGAGACCTCATCCTTCTACAAGGCTACATTACCGAAACCTCATTCCTACTCTAACATAGCACCGCTGTGACCTCATCCCTACTCTTAGATTGCACCGCTGAGACCTCATCCCTACTCTTAGTTCCCACTGCTGAGACCTCATCTCTACTCAAAGACTGCACCGCCGAGACCTCATCCCTACTCCAAGACTGCACCACTCACATATCATTCCTACTACAAAACTGCACCGCCCTGACTTCATCCCTATTCCAGGGCTGCATGGCTGAAATCTCCTTCCTACTCCCAGTTCCCACTTGTGAGACATCATCCCTACTCCAAGACTGCACCGCTGAGACCTCATTCATCCCTACTCCGGGACTGCACCGCTGATACCTAATCCCTACTCCTAGACTGCACCGCTGAGACCTCATCCCTTCTCCAAGACTGCAGCACTCACATATCATTCCTACTACAAAACTGCACCGCCCAGACTTCATCCCTATTCCAAGACTGCACTGCTGAGATCTCCTTCATAATCCCAGTTCCCACTGGTGTTACATCATCCCTACTCCAATGACTGCACCGCAGTGACCTTATCCCAGCCTACTCAAAGACTGCACCTCTGAGACCTCACCTCTACTCCACACGATGTTTTTGCGATGTTCATTGTGGAACTTTACACATTTCGTGGCAACTTTGAGGTCAAGCGGATCATTTAAGCTGGAGGTTTCCGGCATCATTGATTCAATATTGCCACATTAATAACGTCATATTTTGGTTCATTAAAAATATCTCATTTAACCCTCTGTATTATAATTCCTTCAGTCGTCTTTGAGATTCGTTTTCGACTCCCATCCAGTATTTATTTGTTCTGTGGAGCCTAGTTTCTATTGAGCCAAACCCTTTTCTTCGTTCCCGAATGAATTCACTACCCATCCCTGTCTGTACGGTTTCATAGACTCGTTTTCTTTTCAGTTTTTCCATCCCAAAAATCTTTCTACGCTTAAATTGCTCCAGCAAGTTAATTCCCTGACAGGATTCATGCTCTTATTTTTTGTGGTTCAGATTCAATGTTCGAGTTCGGACGATGTTTTCTCGCACAGCTGTGAGAGTATAGTTGTGATGGCACAGTTGTGAGATTACAGTTACGATGGCACAGCTGTGTCGGCACAGATGTGATGGCACAGTTGTAATGGTAAAGTTGTGATGACACAGTTGCGATGACACAGATGTGATGGCACAGTTGTGATATCACACTTGTGATGGCGCAGTTGGGATATGGCACAGTTGTAATAGCACAATTGTGATCGCACAGTTATGAGGACACAGTTGTGAGGGCACAGCTGTGAGGACACAGTTGTTAAGCCACAGTGATGAGGGCACTATTGTGAGAGCACAGTTGTGAGGGCACTGCTGTGAAAGTACAGCTGTGAGGGCGCAGTTGTGTGGGCACAGTTGAAAGAGCACAGCTGTGGGAGCACAGTTGTGGTGGCACAGATGTGGAGGCGCAGCTGTGACGACACAGTTTTGAGGGAACATTGGTGAGAGTAGTGTTGTAATTGCACAGTTCTGATGGTGTGGATACCAGAGCATAGTTACAAAATGCAGAGTTCTAATAGTGTGACCGGAATGCACAATATGAGGGCATAGATCTTAGGACACAATAGAAAACTCAGCCAAAGATAGCGAGGCACTCTACACAACTGTAGTTAGTAGGAGGCAGCCACGCTGTGACAATGCAACACACGTTGGACCACAACCTCACCACTTTCGACCCAATACACGTAACCGATTCGATGTATTGCCCGATGAAATTGACTCTCAGAATACAGAGGAAATTAATGTTATGTGTGATTAAAATGTCACCTCCTTCAAATCAAATCAACGAAAAGGGAGAATTCAACTGAAAATACTAAGCAAAGCTGATTTGAAAATTGAAGAGGTCAATTTTCAAATCAGGAGAGGGTACATTCATCTTTTTCACATCGCAAAGGAAAGGATATATTCATCTGACCGAATTATAATACAAGTCGGAGATAAAGACGTGTCGCGGACGGAATCGACAAGGGAATGGTATGAAGACATGCTAAACAGCATCAAACCTTCACACGCGAACCTCCATGTCACTGGCATGCTGCCCCATCCGGACCAAAGAAGATACAATTTAAGCAAGATGATTTTACTCTACAATCGCCTAGCAACTTTCTGCAGAGCCCAGAAAATCTCATTCTCGGATCATTGGGATACGATGATTGACCCAAAGTACTATAATGTTAATAGAATCACCAACAAGGCTCGCATTAACACGTATGAACTTGATAACATCGAAATCATCCATGAAAACATCGGCGCTGGATTTTTCAACGGAAATAAGTCAAAAACGTAAACGATATTATACCAACAACTCCGCCAGCTGTGCCCGACGAAACGACCAAGCGACGTCCGCCCGTTTCAACACGAGATACACAACAAATACAAGTGCCCATCATAACAGCACCACAGGTCCTAGCAAAAAAGTTCTTGTTATCAATCCAGTCCGAGTTAGAGGCAGTAGTTCCAGCTCCGCTAGTACATTCCGTGTAAACGAAAACGAAAGTTTCGACTCAGACACAAGACCTCAGAGTAGAAGCAAAATAAGTTGAGAAAATAAAGTCAATGTGACTAACGATATTCTCAAATGTTACTACGTGAACGCTAGAAGTCTCATAGACAAAATCGAAGAATTATGTATCCTTGCAATGAATGAAAGTATCGACATAATGGCAATCGCAGAATCGTGAATGAAATTGAGAACCAGGCATTATTTAGGTGAATTTACTCTTCCCGGTTACTCATTATTTCACATGGATAGACAAGACCTATAGGGTAGAAGAGAGCTATTTCTCGAAAAAAACACTCTGCAAATTTTAGAAGTCACCATTCAAAACAACAGGCAAGACATAGTATCAATTCAAGTAGTCGGTAAACATATAAAATGTCCAATCCCCATCGTCTATCGCCCCCTAAAAGCAAGTTTGCAGATGATATCGATCTCTTCAACACCCACGTCGATGTTGTCACAACACAACACAGCATTGTGTTTGATGACTTCAATATCCCCGACATTGATTGGGAAACAGACGAATTCACTGTCACCGAACAACGTCTGATTGATCTGCAGGCGTTAAGTTCATGATTCATATGGTGAAGACACCTTAAAGATGGAGCAACATTCTTGATCTCCTATTTAGTGCAAGCGACTCTCATGCCACGAACGTCGAAGTAGGCGAACCACTCGGAGCTAGTGACGACAACTGTATCCGTTTTTTGAATTGAGCTCAATTTGAAAACATCAACAAACTGCGAAAAAGGCCCTAACTTCAGATTAGCTAAATTTTATGGCTTAAGAGAGTCAATAGCGTCAGCAAATATAACCCTCGGACAAGATGTCAATCAATCGCTTAACTATTTCTTGACTGCACTTAAATATATTGAACGTGAACATATCCCGCGCAAAAACAGGCGAACAGCACTCTATCGACCCACGTACTGGAAAAGATAATTGCAGCGCCTTCAATCACGAATGAAAGCAAAACAATCGATAAAACAGAGACATCCACATGACGACGTAGTAAAAAATTAATACAACATTAGCAGACGAGATCTGAAGAGGGTCCTGAAACGAAAGAAGAAAGATTATGGAAATGAATTTGTTGCAAATGCCGAAACTGATCCGAAACCAATTTTTAGTTATATTTCGAATGAATAAATTCGTGATCTGTAATAGGTCCTCTCGAGTACGATGTTGGTGAGCTAGAAACGGCCGACACATAAATGAGTGTTCTACTCAATGAATACATTTATTCTGTATTTGAGTTAGAGAATCAGGGTATTCCTTATCCTGAGTATATCATAGCGGCAAAACGAATAGAAGCCCTCAGCACAGTGAACTTTTCCCCCGCCGAAGTTAGTAAATATATAGATAAATTGAAAGTCGCCAAAACTCCAGGTCAGGACCAAATTCATCCCAGAATTTTGGAGAGACTAGAAACGAAATCGCCAAACATTTATCGAACATTGTCACCCAATCTCTCACAAATGGCACCTGCCCCTCTAAAAGGAAAAGGTCAATGTTACCCCAATTTTTAGAAAAGGGGACAAAAAGTGTCCCGGCAACTAACGTCCAATTAGTCTCACCTCAGTCATTCATTGGCAAAGTGATGGAAAGTTTGATAACGGATAAAATTTCTGAATTCTTAGAGTCAAACAAATTGATTGGCAACTCCCAGCCTCGATTTAACCACAACCGTTCCTGTATCACAAATCTGCTACTATTTTTCAGAAATATAATCGCAAGCCACGACACAAAATCTCCAATCGATATCATATACCTTGACTTTCAAAATGCCTTTGATAATGTCATGCACAAGCGACTAATTAGTAAGTTGCACAGCATCGGTATTCGAGACGAGCTTAACAACTGGACAAAATGGTGGCTTACGGACAGACGGCAGCTAGTTGTACCTAATGGAACTTCCTCTCCCTGGGGTAATGTTACAAGCGGCGTGCCTCAAGGATCCGTGTTTGGGCCAGTTCTCTTTATAATATTTATTAGCGATCTCGATAGCAACGCACTCTCAAACATTGGCAAGTTCGCAAACGATACTAAGATCGGAGGAAAAGTACAAATTGAACTAGAGTGTAAGCAGATCCAACTAGACTTGAACAAAATTGTTCATTGGTCAGAAATGTGTCAAGTAAAATTTAATGAAGACAAATGCAAAGTTATGCACAAAGGTCTTCATAACTTCAAACAGAAATATTCAAAGACCGGAAAGAAATTCATTTCCGTCACCGAAGAGAGAGATTTAGGTGTTATCATTAGTAACGACTTAGAAAGTAGCATGTAATGTAACGATGCTGCCAAGAGAAGCAACAAAATACCAGGTATGATATCCCACACTATCTCGTACAAAAACCAACACAGTAAGCTCAAGTTATGTAATGCTTTTGTTAGAACGCACCTCGAGTATGAAGTTCAATTCTGGTCTCCATACCTTAGAAAATACGTTATTAAACTTGAGAAGGTTCAACGTAGAACTGCCAAACTCATCCCCTCGCTGTGGAATAAATCGTACGCAGACAGGCTACGTGAACTCAATCTTTATTCGCCATAGAAACGTCGAGTCAGAGGCGACATAATCGAAGATGGAAGATTATGAAGGGTAGGAAAACGTCGACACAGCGATTACACTCAAGATACAAACAAAGAGACTAGAAACAATGGTTGCAAAATCATTGTGAAACGTTTCACACACGACATCACGCGCAATATCTTCACGTATAGAGTTGTCAATGAATGGAACAAACTTCCAGCGTATGTTGTGAATAGCAATACAATCGAAATGTTTGAGTCGCGGCTCGATAAATTCTACTTAAATCGACGTTAAACAGCTAAGCCATTTACTTTTCTGTTATAAAAATAAACGGAAATGGCACACGAAGCTCTCTAATCCGAATTAATCCTCTTGCTATCAAAAGGCAATTAACCTAGTTTGGGCCAATAGGCATCTTAGACGTTCTACTTCAGAACTAATCCACTTGCTATCAAACGGAAACCTAGTTTGGGCTAACAGTCCTGTTGATGTCTTCCTATACTTGTAAACACTTGTAAACACTTGTAAACAACTGTGAGGTCACAGTTTTGAGGGCATAGATGTGAGTATAGATGTATAAGCACAGTTGCTATAACATGGAAGGAATTCAAAGGGTAAGGGCATAGATCTGAGGGCACAATTGTGAGTGCATGTATAATTTAGAGAGCACCCACATTGTGTTTGAGTAGGCCGAGTAGGCCGATAACCAATGCAGATAACGTGTGGACGAGAACATTTTGAATACATGTGATCAATACGGACACCTTCCTCTAGTGTATAAGCTGTGCTTAAGAGGCTGACGTTTTTTGCAGTAAGTTGGGTACCGGCTTTACAGCTGAGGACATCCTTGTGCGGTCAGGTCAAAATCTCTTGATCATATCTTCAATAGAAAAAAAAAAGCAAGTGCAGTTGTCTTATTCTCCCCATTTTAATATACTTTGCTTTAACTGCTGTGCCGAGTGAAATGTACGAGCAAAAACGATTGCTGTTTACAGCAAATGTATAATAAATTTCTTGGCGTTATTCGAGGCAAAAGATAACACATTACCCCGAAGGCTGACATCATAAGTGGAACCGTATTACGTCCGCTGGGAGCGCATGCGTGTCTCTCCCTGACTCTTACCAAAATGCTTCCTTCTGCCAGCCCCTAACGACTGCCCCACGGGGATGGAAGTACTTCCTGCGAACGATGTCTAGTGACACCCAAGGGGATAGCAGAAGCCAGGAAAGGAGGGGAGAGCGGTCAGGATATTTGGGAGACTTTTTTCATTATGGTCATACTTTGCTTTCTCTTTACAGAATAATTTTTCAGAAATTATACGTATGATAACATTGGTTTATCTAAAAATTTCTGTCATTTATTTGATTGTTACCATCATTCATTCTCAACCTGATATAATAGATATTATTCTTTTCATTATTATTTTCAACCTGATATGTAATTTCTTTCTTTATTTGTTCAGTTTTTTCAATCTGATATAAAACATATTATTTGTTTCATTATTCACCTTTAATCCTTACATACCTGGCAAACTCATGGTAATGAAGCGTGTTGGAAGCCTGTTTAGTAAGTCCGCAGATAACGCACGAGGCAATGTGATTATGCATTTTGAATTGGAAATTCCACATGATTAATCAGGTATGAAATTCCCTACTCTCAAGAGATAAATGTATTGACACGGATCCATTCCTCCACACATCAAGCAAGGGAGTATTTTTGCGCCTTACTAAAATATGAACATTCATGAACTTGAACCTTGAATATTTCTTTGTTTGTTTTGGAATGTAGCGAGGAAAGACGACACTGGAGGGGTCCGAGTACTCCTCAGGTTGCTCGAGTTAACGCGCATTATTTCCGTCGCACTTTATTCACAGCAATCACTCACTAAAGAGTGCAAAGTGAATCGTTCTAGCGGTCCATTGCAGTTAACAATGGATCAGAGAGAACAACGATTACCTTATTTGTCATATTTTTGAAATTGCCGGTTGAAATAAACAATAACTCCATGAAGCTTGACATTTCTTTTGGAAAATAAATTCCAATATCCTCGTAGAGCCCTTAATAAAGTTTACTTTCAAAATATACGTTAGGAGAGGGAAATGTGTTTACGGAACCACACTATCGATTGAAACGTATAAGCCACGCATCAGAAACAACTTTAGGTGGGTAATTTCATTGCATTCATTGATTCTATCTATATCAAATATTCACGATAATAAATAATGACACAAACATACCAACTGTTCTTGATTTCATGAGTGGGCGAAATATTCTAGTAACTGAATATACGATGTGAAGTATATTAGGAAAGAGGCCCAACATGCTTTTGACCTCAAGTTGCTGCGTGTTCATTCTACTCCTGAAATCTAAGAATCCATTGAACCCTCCCTATTCTGAGGGATAATTTCGCGTAGAGATTTGACATCTAATTAATTATTTGTTCATATAATACTGTAGCAAAACAAGACTGTAATCGAGGGTCGTGCGCCAAATTGCTCGAGCTTTCGATATTCGAGACGAAATGAGTGGCGATCGTGTTAGCGTATACAATGATCGTGTAAGCGTATACAATGATCGTGTTAGCGTATACAATGATCGTTTTATCGTTTTCAATGCACAGAAATATGCTCGTTCACAGCGCCACTTCATAAGCGACGGGAATTGCGACAATGAAAGGGGGAGGGGCCGGGATGGGTGGGGGGAGGTCAGGGGTGGTTGCTGATGCTGTCGGAAGAATATGTGTTTATCGTCGGAATATTTTTATTGAACTGTTTTGTAAAAAAAAACAATCAAACGGTCAACACTGGTCAGTGTGTTTACTCTGGTCGACTGCTTTTCGCATTAGAATGAATTCAAGGCGGTTTCCATTTGTATCTTAAGCCTTCGCGTTCCACTTTCAAGGGCTACTAGAGGTCTATCCCAACCATTCGGTATTCAATCAATCATAATAGCGGGCGTTCGATATGGAAATAATAAAACCGGAATAACTTCGAGCCAGAATATTCAAGTTGCAACTGTTAATATTGATTTATTCAGCGTTATTGACGTTCAATTTAGGAAAGTGTGCCCGTTCAGTGCCCTCACTTTATCATCGTCGTGTATCCTAACTATATTACCGTAGTATAACCTCACTCCATCATTGTCTTCGTCCTTAGTCCATCATCGTCCCGTGTCCTTACTCTATCGTTGTCCAGCAACCCACTCCATCATCGTCCTGTATCCTCAATTCATCGTCCCGTGTCCTCACTGCATCTTCGTCCTGTGTTTTCACTCTATCATTGTCCTGTGTCCTCATTCTATCGTCATTTAGAGAACTCACTTTTTAGCGTCTTGTGTTCTCACTCCATCATCGAAAAGTATCACAACTCCGTCAACGTCATGCTAATCGTTCCATCTGCGTCTTCATTACACCAACGTTTTGTGTCCGCACTCACCTTATCATTGTTTTGTTTCCTCATTCCATCATTGTTCCATGTCGTTACTCCTTCGTAGTGTTGTCCCCACCACTTCCCAATCGTGGTATTTTGTCCTCACTCCATCACCGTTTTGTGTCCTCGATCTATCATCGCCCAGTGTCCTCGCTCTATCATCGCCATGTGTCCCCACTCCATCATCGCCTTGTGTTCTCACTCCGTCATCGTTATGTGTCTTTCTTCACGTTTTCTACCGTCGTCTTAACACACTCCTTCACTCACCTCTCTCTCAACTCTTCCATTCCCTAATGCATCTTTGCAATATTACAGCGTTCCCTTGGTTTTTACCCCGAACCAAAGTATGCATCCGTTGCCAGTTTCTAAAGAGCCGCCGCTTTTCAGAGATTTTTTTTTGAGATGTTAACCAAGCGAAGTGAAACGAAAGCACCCGAGCGGAGCTGGAATGAAAACGCACGAGAGGAATTACGAGGAAGACGCCCGAGCGGAGATGAAGGATAATTTCCAAGTAGAGTAGAAAGGAAGAAGACCAACCGAAGCCAAGTTACGAGGAAGATGCACGAAAATAATTAAATGGAAGACGACCGAGCGGAATGACAAGGAAGAAGTCCGAGTGGGAGTTATACAGTAAAATAAAGACGCCTCAGCGAATTATATGTAAGACGTCCGGTTAGAGCTACAAGTAGGACAACCGAACGGATGTAGAAGAATGACGCCCAAGCAGAGATGCAAATGAGGTGCCAGAACAAAGTCACAGGAAGACATTTTCCTTATCCGCTGGGGCGTTTTCCTTGATGCTTTTCATGGGGGTTGGCCATTTTAATCTGCCAGGGTCAAAATCATGTGCTGGGCAGAACAGTGTTACCCTTGCAATTGGTAAACCAAAAGTTTGCGCGAACGATGAAATTGATGTTGCAAACATTTAAGTAATTTGTGTGTCAGCTGGAATCGCAGTATAAATAATAACAGTGAATGTTTCATACCAGAGCAGGATGATGATTACCTTGGCTGGCGGCTGCTTATAAACTAATAATGAATAATATAGACTGCCGTACACCTTGCCTAGGAAAGTTGGAAAGAGCTTGAGGTACAGGAGAATATTCTTAAATGAATGAGCGCTATAAGTTGTGATGATGAATACATTAATATTGAATCATATCCCCGACTCATGCTTGATCAACATTATCTAGAGACGATCTGCTGACCAGTCATAGATTGCGCTCATGGATAGCACGTGTTTAAAAGAAAACATCCATAAGAAAGATTACGATAGATGATCTCCTCTAAGTCTTGGAACAAGATTGATACGATGACGATATATCGATTTGCCCCATCGACAAATACCTGGCTATTCATGCCTTTTTTTTCGCCATGACAGAAGACTGGAGCTACGAGCCATGTCAATCAGAGATGATGAGTGCAATCAGAATAGTATATACCTCCACGAGGTAATCCACTGTCAGCAAACCATTAAACAAACATTTCACAGAGTGTTTGTTATGAAAGTCATGCGTAATGTCTTTTGATTTGGCCGAATTTGACGATTAATAAATTATTGAACAGAAACTGTGATTCTCGTTATTGTAGATCATGGAACAGATGACCGTTAGGGTTTATATACTTACAGAATCACTTGATAGAATATCCATGTGAATTCAGAGTGATAATATCACGCTCTTATATATATGGGAAACTCAGTTTCTCTACTTTGGAGACCAATTTCGCCCTTCCACAT
>SDVV010039561.1:0-10617 GCA_016164225.1 Gammarus roeselii | reverse complement strand
AAGTAGTTAATACTGAACTAGACGAATTGCATAAAGTGCGTAATAGAATAAAAGCAACAGATCTTGACGTGCATCCTGAAGTAGTTAATACTGAACTAGACGAATTGCATAAAGTGCGTAATAGAATAAAAGCAACAGATCTTGACGTGCATCCTGAAGTAGTTAATACTGAACTAGACGAATTGCATAAAGTGCGTAATAGAATAAAAGCAACAGATCTTGACGTGCATCCTGAAGTAGTTAATACTGAACTAGACGAATTGCATAAAGTGCGTAATAGAATAAAAGCAACAGATCTTGACGTGCATCCTGAAGTAGTTAATACTGAACTAGACGAATTGCATAAAGTGCGTAATAGAATAAAAGCAACAGATCTTGACGTGCATCCTGAAGTAGTTAATACTGAACTAGACGAATTGCATAAAGTGCGTAATAGAATAAAAGCAACAGATCTTGACGTGCATCCTGAAGTAGTTAATACTGAACTAGACGAATTGCATAAAGTGCGTAATAGAATAAAAGCAACAGATCTTGACGTGCATCCTGAAGTAGTTAATACTGAACTAGACGAATTGCATAAAGTGCGTAATAGAATAAAAGCAACAGATCTTGACGTGCATCCTGAAGTAGTTAATACTGAACTAGACGAATTGCATAAAGTGCGTAATAGAATAAAAGCAACAGATCTTGACGTGCATCGTTTAAAAATTATTACCCATCTCGATGTGTGTGATAAGATCCTAATTCTAATCGCGACGTTCTTCTTATAATAATTACTACTCGTCGTTATAATAATAATAATCATTATTCTTAAACATTTATTTGCATCGTCCAGCAATGAGTTTTTAATTCTGAAGTATAAAACATGAACTTCATTATCAAATACACTGCGTGAATTCACGAATCATGTTCAAATGAAAGTCGTCATAGCGCATCTCTTGTAAGCCACAGTTTCGTACTTCATGAAGCAAAATATAATGTGCAATATTTCATCATTAATTTTTGAGACAATGTTTATTTTGAGGTAAGAATTACAAATACAAATGGGTTGAAAATTGCAACTACATGGGGTTGGGAAATCACGAATGCAAGGGCTTGGGAGTACCATGTATACATGCATCGGATTGGAAAATCGCGAATACATGGGGTTGGAAATTCACGAATACATGGGGTTGGAAATTCACGAATTCATGGGGTGGCGAAATCGTTAATACGTGGGGTTGAGCAATCACCAATACATGGGGTTTAGAAATCACGTATACGTGGGTAAACTTGACAAGGCGTTATAGCCGATTTCAAACGGAACACCTTCAACGTATTGGCCACATTGAATAACAGCTCCAAAATGAATAGGTTACAGCCCGTTTTAGTGGTCAGACGGTTCACTCCTGATGCTGCAACATAAAATTCACAAAATACTAAGCCTTATAAATAAGAAACACGAGATAAATCAGGATGCTCTAACATATTGTAAAAGTAGTTGCTAGGCTTGCAAATGCGAAATTATAATTTGACGAGATGGAGGATGTTGGATGAAGAATAGCAGAATAATAAATGATGTCGTAGTAGCCTACCAAGATATTCTCTGAATTGGGCCTGGATCATGAGTACAACATGAGAAAAAGTCATTGTGCGATGGGTGTCTCATGAGCATATTCGTTCCACAAGTTTTATCGATGCGCTCCAAATCCAAAATAAAGCAGTATGCACGTCATTGATAAAAACTTCAGATAATTATGGACCAAAAATTAATGCAAGACGTGAACGAAACGAAGCGAAACAAACGGTCGCTATTTGAAGATAGACTGAAACGTCCGTAATTGCAAATACGGAAGCAATAAGCCAGCATGGACTACGAATCGTTGTATATTTAACTCTCGAAATGTACCTAGTAGGTGTTAGCAGTTTTGCAAGACTGGCTTATGAAGATCGAAAAATGCAGACACATTCAATTTAAGAGTTACATTTCATTATTTAAATAGTTCACAAAGCAAGACATTGGAAAAAGAATTAAGGGTTTTAGGATTTTTTTAGGGTTTTGAAATTTATTTAGGAATAATGACATGTTGACAAAATAACAGAAATATCAGAACACACAGATGATACATACCAAGTCTTCGTCAGCGTGAGCTGTTCTGAAGACAACATTTGCTACTTAGGTGAATTTAATATTATTTTTTAACTAGGGTTGAGGAGTAAGGACCAACCAATGGACATTGTTGGAGGACATCCTCTACTCTCCACTTTTCAAAATGTTGAGACAGATGCAGCAGAATAAGTCGGATCACCGACGTTTACTTTATCATGACTATTCACTGTTTCAACTGTCATTTACTAAGCTTGAGAGCAAAAAATGTCCGACATGAGGTGTCTATTACATTACTCACACATTGTTTGGCGTACGATGACATCAATTTGAAACTAACTGCATAGTTAGCATGACATATTAACATATGCACACGGGAAAGAAATATTTCAATGAGTCATAATCGATGGGTACACCAAATGAACGGATTTCTACATGAACAAGATAATTGGAAATTTGAGCATATGAGGCGAGAAAAAAAAGATGAAAGCATCTATCAGATGAAACTGATGAAACATAAATAGTTGATACGGTAAATTGCATAGCAGAAGTAAATTAAAATGCAAGAGTTTCTGCGCGTACAAGTTCATGAAGGTATAATTTTAGTTTACGTTTAAATGTAGCAATACTTCTGCCCGCCTTTATATCTATGGTAATCGAATTCCAGGTTTTTGCAGCTCTGCATATCAAAAATAGTTGGGACTGTGATGACGAGCTTAGGAGAATTTGCAAATCCGCATTGAAAATGGAAAAAAACGTAATCAATGTAAGTTAAATGATTCAAAGCTTTATAGACAAACCCCGCAGCGGAAAAGTTAATGATTTGACACAGTGGGAGAATGTTCCATTGACAAAAGAGAGGCAACGTGTGGTCACTTCTGCTAGCATGTGATAGTGTTCTGATGACCCGCTTTTGACTAAGAATTAGCGGATGGAAGACGCACAGTACCTAAACGAATTACCGCATGCGCACGTAAAGAGTACGATGATCCCCATCACAATGAATTTACGCTTCATTTGCTTTGTAGATATCCAGGTTCAAAACAATGATTGCCGTTCGTAGCTGAAGTTAAACAACCCCGCTGCTGGCTGGCAGCACTGCACATGAGCTATATTATTGGATGAACTATTTGAATTAGCGAAATGGAAGTTAAAAAAGAATACGTTTCCACTCGTCCCTGATGGGCCGCGGGTCCTTCCTTCGTGCTGCAAAATACAATACACAACATATGCTGCTGATACCCGGGGACTTAACATTTCTATGTAGGAAGCACATGGACATGGAATTGATGAATCAGGATGCTATAACATATTATAGAAGTAGGTGCTAAGCTTACAGATGTGGATTTATAATTGAACGAGATGAAGAACATTTGAAGAAGAATTACACAATTACACAAGATATTGTGATAGTCGCTGTCGAAAAAGTACTAGAATCAATACAATCGACCAAGAAGTCCATTTTTTAACCACATTACGTAAATGGTCAAAATTGTTCCTCTAACAAGATACTGATCTAGAGGCCCGTCATAATTACTAATAATAGTCTTGTGGTAAGTCATAGAATAATTATTAATACAAATCTTGACGTACGTCGTAAAATTAATAATATTGATCATGGCATATTCCATATAACTTTCAATCCAGATTTTGGAGTATGCAATGAATGATAAATACCGATGTTAGCCTATGTGTTATAATTGCTAACACCGTCATGACGTATGTCTAAATAGTTATTGTGAACTTGGTGTAAGTAAATATTTTCTATTTACATTATGGCGTGCGTCGAATTATTAATGGAACTGATATGGGCGACTGCACCATCATTAATCGTCAAGCTTTTATGTATGTATGTCCTAGTTAGGAGGGTGGTTAAGTTAGGCTAACACAAGCCGCCGCGTCCATGCTGAGCCTCGAACTCGCGACATGCAGCACCAGAGACTGACACTGCCGTCGGACACGCCAACCACTCGGCCACGGCGGCATCAAAAACGATTTTATGGCATGTCATATTTTCTGTCCTGCCATATTACAATCATTAATACTGATCTTAGCGTACACAACAATCCACTCACGGATGTCAGAGAATGTATGGCAGAGAATGGAATCTGTTCATATTGGGGCAGATTCCGGCATTAACTCGGCTGATGAATCGACTGTCAATTGTTTCAGTGATTGGAGGGACAGGAATTCATTGATCGAAGGAACCGCTTGATTTCAATAAATTGATCTAATTTTCAAACCGTCGGTTGATTAATGCCATCGGCGCAATATTAGTGCGGCGATCCGAATAATAGCGTATGTATGTAATTGACGATATCTCAGCTTTATATCGTTGAGTCTAACCCAAAGTCGAACGGTAGGAGGACATCCATTTCAAATGTAGTGGGGACTTGAAAATGCGAGAAGAGAGTTGAGGAAGATGTAATGAAATTTTCTAACAAAAATTTTTGGAGCGTGGTTCAAATGCGGAAAAATATGGTCCGGTAACATCTTTTTGGCGGTGATTTATTTAGCAAAAAATACTTTGTAGGTTCAAGTTTGCTTACATAAGACGACTGGAAGCTATTTCCCTTTTCCAATTTTCTATTCAATCCGATCCATGTGAAGAGAGACCGAATTTTTCCTGATGGAACTTCACTTGCAAAACTCTTGAACAATTAGTCAGGAAGTTTGCAGTTGAAGCCCCTATTTTTAACATTGTTTATCATTTGTCAGGGATGTTCTAACAACCTGTTCCAAGCAGATCTAGACACCTTCCATTACGCAGGGAACTGTTTGGATATAAGTCATCAAGAGGCTTATGCCCGTCGAGAAATTGGATCATTCGCGTTTGGAGCGTCACTTCGGATTCTTTGAACATGAACAAGGGCCTTCAGCGCTACCCCATTAGTGTCATTTGAGTTACTAACTTTTTAAGTCTATTGAACAATCAGAAGAAATGAAATATCCCACCTGAAATGGATAGTGGGACCAGTAGGCCTAAGGAACACTGAAGTTTTGATTCAAATAATCTTTGTAATTTTTTATTTAATTTTCCTAGATTGAACACACAGTTAATACTGTGTAATTTTTTAGCGCAAAATTATCTGATATTTTCTGACCTAACTAGCTACGCAGCTTGTAAAAATCCAGTTACCATTGCTCATTTCTCCGCAAAATTTGTTTGATAAAATTAATTTGACTAAATATTAAAATAAACATTATCTAAGTGCATTTATTCTATACGATTGATGGCAATGATATCACGAACGAAGGCGACTACTGGTGATGCACGTTGTTGATTTAGTGCTCAAATTCGGACTACATTTATTGAACAAATTCCTCATTAAACATTTTTGAGCAGGCACGGCTATGCTGGGACAGCTGGCAAGAGCTGATGAGCGACAAGCCCAAGCAAAGTTCTGACCAGTTCTCGGCATAGGACTAATAATTTAGGCTTGATTGTTGATTGTGTCCAAGGACGTCTGTACGTGTCTGTAGTTTCTATTCAGGGATGTTGGTTGAGGGAATTAGCAACTGTAGGATACTGGAAATACAACTAGAGACAAACTTCTGCCATTATGATGTGTCTGAGGCACAGAAACGTTGATTCATCGAACTGTAAGCGCTTTCGCTCTAAAGCCAATACACGTGGATAATCTAATTATTTAAACATTCTGAACCTCCCAAAACGTATCGTGTGTAATCCCTCCGTATTGCCACTGTTTGGTGTACCTTGCACGAAAGCAGCAAAATTATTACTTGTATTTCTTCTTTAAGTAACACTGAGGCCATCAAGCTCATAAAACCTTCGTATGATATACTTGCTTACTCTGTAATCAGATCTCCATGGTGCATCCTTCAGATCGCCTTGTAAAGGGAGACACTCGAGCACGAAACGTGTTCCGCAACAACTGTTAGATGAAAGCGTCATCTCAGGCTAACCTTAATTGAGGGCTAATGAAGGCTGAGAAGTTCTGACAACATGAGAAGATCTAGGCCGAATTTCAGGTTCGTTACAACTGATGATATATACAGCATCCTTTGTGCATTCATTGGGCGTATGCACAAGCCTAGTTTGTTATTCCTGTGTAACCGATGTGTGACGTAACTTTTTTATCTAAGACCTTCACAACTATTTTTTTTATGAATGCAATGTTGAATAATGACATAGAAGAAAAAACAAATGCGTGACGTAATTCTATGTTGACGTTGGTTTGTTGGTTCAATTGAACAAATGCGCGACGTAACGCTGTGTTGACGTTTGTTTGTTAATTCAATTGAAGAAAATTCTGGTCACTCGAACATCGAACGGAATTGGACGAAGTGGAAATTGATTGGGAAGTAATTGATGACAAACAGGCATGGCGTGATTGATTCCTTAATATTAAAACACTCCAAAATCAAACTGTTATTGATGACAAACAGGCATGGCGCGATTGATTCCTTAATATTAAAACACTCCAAAATCAAACTGTTATTGATGACAAACAGGCATGGTGCGATTGATTTCTTAATATTAAAACACTCCAAAATCAAACTGTTACTCACACAGCTCCTTTTGAAAAACTATGCTGTTAAAGGATGTGGCTGTTTTATCGCGACTTGAAGAGGCCAGAAAAGATGAACCCAGCACAACAGTACTGTATATGCTGACCAGGTCCCTCACGACAAAACGTGCAGACTGGAGCAGCACTGCAAACAGTGCTGACCAGGTCCCTCACGACAAAACGTGCAGACTATAGCAGCACTGCAAACAGTGCTGACAAGGTCCCTCACGACAAAACGGGCTGTCTGGAGCAGCACTGCAAACAGTGCAGACCAGGTCCAGCACGACTATAAATGCAAACCAGTTCCAGCAGGCTGAGCCGTGCAGACCAGGGCAGCACTGCACGCGCGCAGACATGGACTAAACCTACAGTAAATACACACCGGTTCTAGTACGACTATTAGTGCAGACCAGGGCAGCACTGCACCCGTGCAGACATGAACTAGACCTACAGTAAATACACACCGGTTCTAGTACGACTATTAGTGCAAACCACGGCAGCACTGCACCCGTGCAGACATGGACTAGACCTACAGTAAATACACACCGGTTCTAGTACGACTATTAGTGCAGACCAGAGCAGCACTGCACCCGTGCAGACATGGACTAGACCTACAGTAAATACACACACCGGTTCTAGTACGACTATTAGTGCAGACCAGAGCAGCACTGCACCTGTGCAGACATGGACTAGACGACTAGACTTACAGTGAATACCCACCTGTGCTAATACGACTATTAGTGCAAGCCAGGGCAGCACAACAAGCATTGCAAACCGGGCACAGCGCAATAAGCTCAATACGAAAAACAATGCAGACCAGGACAGCACGACAAACTGTGCAGACCAAAGCAGCACTACAAAAGTACAGACCAGGCCTAGCTCGGCAACCGTGTATCTAGACCAAGCCCAGCACGGCACCCGGTGCCAAACAGGACAAGTAGTGTGTACGCGTGCGTAGCTCAATTTGGTGACGAATCGTACGGATTCGAGATTAACTGAAATGGGGGTGCGGGGTAGGGTGGGAGGCGGTTGACTGGCGGACGGAGAGTGTGTGTACTGTATGGGTATTGCTGAGGTATTATATGGGTATGTGTGGATTTTTAAGGCAGAGTTAGTATGGTTTAGGTAATGTGGTGATAGAGTGACGTGGTGTTACTATTCTGTGATGTGGTATTGTGTATGTGATGTATGTAGTAAGGGCTATTATTATATTCATACAAGTACTAGTTTAAAAAGATCCTATAAAGTTTGCACATCCACTGTAGGCAATAGTAAGGAATAATTCGGCCTATTTATCGCAAAGGTTAAAAGGTATTGGTTGGCTTAAGGTCGTGTTTTGAAATGACGTAGGAAAAAACGATTATCCACTGCCTAATGTTAGAATAGGACCAAAAGTTTCAATAAGATATTGCAATTTATTCGACGAAAGGTCAATAATATCCTTATGTTGGTTTGAAGTCATGTTAGGTTAGTTACGTTAGATGATATTGTGCAGGTTTTGTTTGATTGTGGACTGGAATCCCACGCGGCTTGCTTACTAATGTAAATGTATGTGTTGGTATAAGATCAATCATCATTGGGATGACGTACTTATAATGGGATATACATGTTCATAGCATGTCATTGTCATAAGGGATGTTTTAATTAGGATAGGAGTTATTGCACATTCACTGCTTCAAACGAAATTAATTGGGGATAATTTGGCTATGATAGAACTGATTTGGATTGACGATCATTCCACAATGGATAACAAAGCAAATGTGGCAGCTCCCTTCTCATACAATCCTGCTTTCAGCATGTAGTTGCTTATTGACAGCATGACCAAATTGGGACGTTGTGAAGGCGTGTAGGTTTCTAGGGCCGAGGGGAATGCATGCCGTTGCACAACAGGAACGTGAACAAGTTGGAACGGCGTGTGGGCGTGCAGGCTTATAGAACAGAGGAGCCTGCAAGCATTTGCATAACAACAGCATGACCAAGTTGGATCGTGGTGGCGTGCAGGTTTCTCTGCATGTCTTTGAAGCGTGTCCAAGTTGTAGGTCGAAAGGCTGGCAGATTGATAAGTCAATGACATTGTCCCATAGGAATCAACATATCTGGTTCGAAATACAACAATTGAAAAGTAGAAATTAATTTTACTGCTAACTTTTGTTTGCCAGAGAATTTTCCATCGCTCTTGTGCGTATTGATGCATTGCTACGTATATTTTATTCAAGTACACAAAGGCCTTCTGAGAAATCACGACATTTCCAGTTGGTCGAAAGTTCTTTTGTTTATGTTCTCCTTGTGATAATGAACAAAGCTTATGGCATGAGCTCCTTCATCGAAGCAATTTAGTAGTTAAATATCTCGACACACACATGAAAGGAACGTGGCGAGGCCAGGGATATTGCTATCCAGGAGGAGGGGATTCTCGTATAATATGATTATTTCTAGCAGGGACGGGATGATCCTCTTTCAACATGATGCTTCCGGCAGAGAGGGGTGTGGGTGTCCGGCAGAGAGGGGTAGGGGTGCCCGGCAGAGAGGGGTAGGGGTGTCCGGCAGAGAGGGGTAGGGGTGCCCGGCAGAGAGGGGTAGGGGTGCCCGGCAGAGAGGGGTAGGGGTGCCCGGCAGAGAGGGGTAGGGGTGATCCTAATTCAATATGATTTTCGTTCCAGCTGGAATGGGACGATCCTCGTCCAATGTGGTCGTTCAGACGATATTGAATCAACGTAATATCAAGGATTTACATGGGCGAGTTAATAGGTAGGATGGAACCATGTCCCCTCATCCCTTTTCACTGTGACACTCATTACCACTCTAAAGCCGGGCTCCGGAGCAGATATGCTGACTGGACGAGGGGAGATGCTCTTTGTGTCGATAAATCAGTGGCCAACTCGGCTCTTCAGTGAAGGGTTCAAGCGTTAGATGGCTCTTGTTCTAGCGGCCAACCACCGTACCTCAAGCAGATCGCTGTACTACTGGTGGGTGACCACCCCACAAAAAAAGAAGTGTATTGCATCACGGATCCGTTTCCCGAATACACACGTTTTTAGGTGTACAGGAAATCATAAAAGGCTATTTACAAGATATTACTTTCATCGGAGCAGCAGTTCGTTATGCGCCATCTCTATGAGTATTATGAGTGTAATAAATACTATTTTTATGTAATACAACCGAATATCCAAGCGTTTTCTATTCGTGTCTCGTTTCCGAAATACGATATCGAATGCAGGTAATTCACTGGTTTTACACAAATCTTGATATCGCCTTTGAGCTATTTTATACATGTCATGGTTGATGATTTTCAGCTGTAATCTGAGTACTTTACAGATCATAAAGTTCAAGCATTTAAATGTGTAAGAAGACAACATCAGGTCATTTAGCCCACACCGGATGGATTTTCGGTTGTAGGAAGGTTAGTTTTGTTGTAGAACGTCTAAAAGAGAGCAACACGTGTCTGTGTAATTTCTGTAATGAACGAACAAGAAAGGGAATGATTGTAGTAGGAAATAATATTTGACACTGATACTCGAAACAACTCAAATCAGTATCTGAAGAGAAAGCCACCGATCCACGATGTTGATCTGATGAGACTGCCTCTGTCTCATTCCTATAGTTATACCAATGCTGATCGGGCACATTCTTCACAATGTTAGTGCCGATGCCAGGCACAGTCTTCACCGTGCTAGCGCCGATGCCGGGCACAGTCTTCACCGTGCTAGCGCCGATGCCGGGCACAGTCTTCACCGTGCTAGCGCCGATGCCGGGCACAGTCTTCACCGTGATGGCGCCGATGCCGGGCACAGTCTTCACCGTGCTAGCGCCGATGCCGGGTACAGTCTTCACCGTGGTAGCGCCGATGCCGGGCACAGTCTTCACCGTGCTAGCGCCGATGCCGGGCACAGTCTTCACCGTGATAGCGCCGATGCCGGGCACAGTCTTCACCGTGCTAGCGCCGATGCCGGGTACAGTCTTCACCGTGGTAGCGCCGATGCCGGGCACAGTCTTCACCGT
>SDVV010039560.1:0-10617 GCA_016164225.1 Gammarus roeselii | reverse complement strand
TCCAAACACATTTGATTGATTCCTTTCTTCCTCTTGTTGCTCCGAACAAAATTAGAATTCCAATAAAAGCATTCAGTGATTCTCTCTTCAATTTCCATTCAGGATGACCGAGTTGTGCAGCCTTTTTTTCAGAACAATCAAATATCATATTGAAAATACTATCATCAAAAAGTAGCTGAAATGCGCTTATTGGCGTCTCTATGTTTTTGCTGATAGCTGTAAGTCCAGGTGTCACTCGGAGAATATTTCGTCTCAAAGTTCTTCGTTGAGCTGAGTGGGGAGTTCGTCTCCATTTGTTCCCTCTCTTGAGGTTATGTAATTTTCATCGTCACATTCATCTGAGTCTTCTTCATAACTAGAAGAGGAAGAATCATCTTCATTAGGTAAGATATTGTCTTCTATTTCTGAATTTTCACCAGGAATAAGTTCTTCTTCACTATCAACCTCCGAATCGGATTTATATAAAATTTCTTGTATTTGTTCATCACTGAGATATTTACCAGACATAACTGGGTATTATTATCTGAAACAAAATTATAAAAATTAAAAATTCCTGTAATAAATCAATTTTTAGGACAATATTGGCATCAACTTATTCTCCTGAAATGGGGTCAAAAATGACCCCACACACTTAAAAACGTCATAAGTAGTAAAATAAAACAAGTATCCAATTGGTACTGCTTGTCAATGTTTTACACATAATTTTAGGAAGGAAATGCTAATTTTGGATAAATTTAACCATTAGTTTGGCAATTATTGCAAAATTACATACTCTGGGGTCATTTCTGACCCCGTTTCAGGTCCAGGAAGGTTAAGAGTGGGGTGTGCCCGAAAAGTAATTAGTGGGTGCCACTGCAATCTTGTTTGTTTTGTAGGTTGGTGGCAAAAGTGCTGGGACCTTATAAACAGGGAAGGGTATACAAGACCTCGATGCCCTGAGGTGGGTCAAATACAGAAACTAGGAACATGTTCAGATTATTTTATTCGAAATATCTCTGGAAAATTTGGGCAAAGTAATAGGGAAATGTACCTTGTTAGCGTATACGTCAGACACTGCCCGCACCCCAAAGTAGTGTGTGGATGGTCCCCGTTCCAATAGCCAAATGGAGACGCAAAGAGCAGCAGACTGAAAGTTAGAGTTAGAAGGTAGAGAAGTTAGAGTATACCACAGTTCAATTGGCGTTGGACTGCCAGCGTTCTGACGATTCGTTGAAATGTGTTGTGTGTCTTTCCTCTTATAAGATACAAGGATTTAGTTACAAGGTATTTCAGGTTTGTTCGAGCTAGGAGAAGAAACTTGAAAAGTAGTTCACTGGTCGGCTATTCGCTCGGCAGTGCACTAGCAAGAGAACATAAGTAACCGGGAAAAGGCGAAATTATGATTTTTCTACATCTCAGCTTAAAGGTGCACTAGACTTTGAAATGTTCACCACTTCATCTTGCTAGGATAGTGTTAGTGTTAACAATCTGTTAATACTTTTTCAGAAAGCACTGAAGATTTTTTTTAATAACTTAAGAAACCTCATTTTCTCGACCAAAAAAAATCAGTCAACTTGCCACGCAGACGCGTTCAAGTTCAACCGCTGAATGCGACCGCTGATCCAAGTAATTTAACGATCCAGTGAATGAGCAAAATTTCTATATTGTTAGGAAGCCACACTATTGTATACCAACAATCACGTGTCTTATAAAGTAGACCAGCTCGGAGAGTTGGCGCTAATCATTCGTGCTAATTTCTTCAGATGGCAATTGTTAATACGCTCCAAAAATAATATAGACTATTTTGACGCTCTAAATGTTATTAAATTGACAGTATTCCACCGATATGAAATGTAAGCAGAATTTCGAAAGCGTGAAATCTGGTGCACCTTTATGAGAAGACTGTCTTTGGGAAATTTCCATAACATGTGCATTTCCTTCTATGATTTCTTGAGTAAGTTTATTCCCTGAGTGGTCACGGAAGAATAAACGCTGAACGAACAAGTTAGTAGAGAACGAGATTATACCAACAATATCGTTGGTGGACTGATTTAAATTATCACAGTGATGTCATATTCAGAAAAACCTATATTCCGTAGCCACGAATCAAAAAGGTTCTCTCATGTAACTCACAGGAAATGGACAATTATGGTTACAGAAACTCGTGAAACAGCTATAATGATAGAAATCTTGTATGATCGGATCTTATGATAAGCAAGTTGCTTTGGGTGAAGAAAATTTGTAAATGGAATAGGTAGTTATTATTTTAGGCCTGGTAATCACATTTAGTTCCTTAACTTGTTTTTCTGCGTCGTTGTGCGAACAGAAACTCGTTTGCAAAGTGGATAACATAAACCGTGTTTATGTTTGAAAAAGCCCCAAAATGTGTCTGAACGGTTACTTGCCCCACATTACCTAGTTCCTCTGCAGAACAGAATTTTAACTTAACATTCCTGGTTTTAAGTAAGTTTTCCGTAGTTCAGGCAGGCCCCTCGCTTCTCCACCCATAAATAATGGTAATGAATAGGGAATATGTATGAACGTGCTGCCTTCACAATCGCATCGAACTCAACGGCTGGCAGACGGGCGTACAGACTCACTTACATACATATTTACTCGGCCGAGTTATCATCACATTTCCTTTTTTGCTCCCCTCCCAGCAGAATCATCGATCTAGGCACCCACCACCACCGGCTACAGCTAGCAGCCGCGCAGCAAACTTGGGTTGTTACTTTTATAGCCTGGGGTAAAGGTTTCGGGGTAACTCGCTTGATGTTTGGGGTAATGCTTGCACTGTCAGTTAGTTGAGCTGCGTTAGTGATGGAGGGCGGTTATGCTGGCGGGAGCTACGGAGTGGGTGCCAGTGGCGACAGCCGCCGTGAAGCCGTTGATTATAGTCCTGGGAATCCTGTTAATATTAATAGAAACAACGAAGATATCCCAGGGCGCGGCAACTCTAGTAGTAGTGATCATGCTCTGACTTCTGGTGGTGCTGGAAATAATAGTGTTTCATTAGTACTAGGCAATAATGGTAGTGGTGGTTCATATAATAATAATATAAGTTTGAGTGGTAATAGCAGTTTAATGATGGTTCCCAGCAGTGCCACCCATGATGGGTTTGCCAGGATGTTGACTTACACCAACACTGCCCCCTCTATCATCATGAGTGTGAGCAACCCGCTCTACAACAACACTTTAACATTCAGTGGCGGCACGAGTAGTAACAATAGTATAGGTGGAGACAGGCACCACAGTCACTCTTCACGAAGTAGTTCTAGTAATAACAATGGGTTTCACCACAATCGTCTTCACAAGTCAACCAATACATCAGCGTACCACAGCCATCATCACCACAAACATCACCATCCCTACAGCAGCACATCATCCCACAACCAACATTCCTCCATCAACAATCCTCTTTCATCAGCAAACACTTCGCAGGCCCCTGTTCCGTTCCACCTCCTTCATCATAGTAGCTCCTCCACCAGGAGTGGTCCCAGCAGAAGAAACACAACTACTGGTCCAAGTTATCACCACCACCACTACTCCTCCTCCACCACCAACTCAAACCACCACCCTCCAAATATGGTGGAGTCCCTTCTCGACATCTGCGCCAAAGTGGTTGCTGAAAGCGTGCCTTTCCAGCGTATCGAGGAGAGGTATCCCAGGATACCAGAACCAGTGCAGATGCGCCTGGTGTACTGGAGTTTCCCGCGGAACGAAAGCGACATCAAGATGTACTCCAGCTTCGCCACTCTGTCAGGAGAGATGCACGGGCTGCCTTACCACAGAGGCGTGCGTCTGCTCGAGTCGGGAGCAGTGCAGGACGTGTTACAAGTCGGTGAGTGAGCGAACTAGTAGGAGAGAATCAGCTATTACCCACACCCAAAGCAGGCGAGTAATCAGAATGTTCGAGGGGGGACGTAACACACGTAATCCATTCAGTTAGTAGCTAGTTAGTTTATTGATTAAGCTCCACTTAATCCTTGCCCATAATTTTTTCCAACCTTTTGACCCTTCCTTTGTACGCTCCGGTTCACGAGTCTTTCTGCAAGACGCGTTTTTAGTTTATACTAAACTGATGTTACGTAAGCCTAACGTAGATCAGCGAATATATTAGCTCGGGTATCTGCGAATATGTTGCCTCGGGCAGGGGGGGGGGGGGCACAAGCGGATATGTTGGCCCTAGTACCAGCAAATATGTTGGCCCGGGTCTTGCTCATTAGGTTATACCCAACATTGTTTGCCAGGGAAAGGGATGTACCCCTAGAGAAGAGTGGGTAGCGTTCCTACGCATTGCATGTGCAGTAGCGGATGGAAATTCGTTTATGGTTGGTCTATAACGAAGAATCAAACGATCGTATTCCTACGTGTTTTTCAACTTGATTTGAATGATTGGTAACGAAGTGTACACTGGCAAAGCTTATCAACAAGTTCTAGCAACAAACTTCCCATTAGGCTGAAATGAATTGCAAACAATTAATTTCAAATTTTGTTGATCAAATTCGTTCACGACTTGGGTTTAACAAAACCTTTAAATTACAATTTTTTGTTATAAATTTTTACGCAATGAAAATTCCATTTGCGAAAATAATGAAGCGGTTCGTCTAGTTTAAGACAGTGACAAAATTCAATTTTAAGTTAGATTCGACGTGGGAAATGAAGGCCTGTGTTTTTTTTGCGAACTTACTGACCATACCCGTGTTGTCTTCCCCCACCGTGTGTCGGGAGTCAGTTTGAATGAGTTCTAAGTTGCGTGTGATCATTTCAGTTTTAGTTTCTTTATTTTATCAATGATATCAACGAATCAGTGCACCCCCTAGGAATTAAAGGAGAACGGAGGATGGAGCTTCTGCTCTCCCCCCCCCCTCCCCCCGCTTTGGAGGGTACGAAATTACCCATCATTTATCTGCATAAACTGGCCTGGGCAGCTCGACAGATTCGCCCTCCCCTTCATGGGCAATGTCTGGGTATGTGCCTGATCTGTCTCTTATGCGATTACTTCGAAACATTTGATACGTCAGCCAACCTGGAGACGGGCGGGTTTCTTCGTAATGTTGGTATTTTCAACGTATCGATTGCAGGGTGTTCTGGGCAAAATAAGTATCTAGACACATCTTTTGAGTATTTTGTCCAAAACTTCCGAGCAGAAATCGAGCAATGTAATGGGAACTTGTCCTTAGATAGTGTATTTTGTCCAACATTGTATTTGCAGGAACTGAATAACAGGTGTTGTGTGAGTCTGGCGTGGTCGCAAGCCGTCGGTGATGACCAAGCGGATTTACCACAAACATCTTCACCCCATCGATTGGAGAGACTGTAGCTGCACCAAGTTGCGCAGCCTGGATTCTTTGACCGTAATGTTAGAGAAGACTCCCCCTCTCCCAACGGGGGATGGGCATTGGCCGCAATGTTAGGGAAGACTCTACCCTCTCCCAACGGGGGGCTTTGGCCGTAATGTTAGGGAAGAGTCTCCCCTCTCCCAACGGGGGGCATTGACCGTAATGTTAGGGAAGACTCCTCCTCTCCCGCAAGAGGCATTTGCCGTAATGTTAAGAAGATTCTTCCCTCTCCCAACGGGGGGCATTGGCCGTAATGTTAGGGAAGACTCCCCTCTCTCCCAACGGGGGGCATTGACCGTAATGTTAGGGAAGACTCCCCCCCCTCTCCCAACGGGGGATGGGCTTTGGCCGTGATGTTAGGGAAGACTCTCCCCTCTCCCAACGGGGAGCATTGGCCGTAATGTTAGGGAAGACTCCCCCTCTCCCAACAAAGAAATAATGGTTCAATTTAATGATTGATGGTTCTGCAGAACTCTTGCACCACTGCCAGCAGGATGGCATCAGTGCCTGTCGAGCTGGTGGGCGACAACCAATTTGCTTACGTTGATGCCCTACGACGGTCAGTCATGACAGCTTATTTATATTATCGCCGTTAAATACTAGAATTTATATCATGCCGGTACGATAATTTGTGCTCTCATCAGCATATATGTGTTTGTCGCCGTGTCGTATTTATTACTCCAGTTTCTAAAATCAATCATAATAGTCCCATAGTAAATAGGGCAACTTCTTGGCGCTTCCTAAACAGTTTTTATAACAGTATGATGTTATGACTCCTTTAAAGGCAACAACGAAAGCAAATAGGTTTGTGGCGCCCACCAGCTCGACAGGCATTGATGTAACCTAGCTCTGGCTATACCTAATAAAGAAGAGCAAAGACATCACTGGCTGGCACGAGCTCTCATGCACGAGAACAAAGGAGTCTCATTACCAGGTGTGACTGCCCGATCTCGGTGAGGGAGTATGCCTCTAGCCTTACCCTAGAGCAGGGGAAATGAACCTGTTAGGTTCCATGTCCCCTTAAGAGCAGTCTGTTTTAATTCCGTGGCAAATATGCGGAAGATCGTATGGAAAACGTTACTTATATCAGATCCAATAACAGAAAAAATATGTCGAAGCGTTCGTAATCGTCTATCATGAAAATGGCCGCCTCATTCTACGTTTTCTATTTACAAAGGAGGGTCAGCACTTCTTCGTTCCGCCGCACTCGAGTAATCAAAGGAGGGTCAGCACTTCTTCGTCCCGTCGCACTCGAGTAACCAGAGAGTGAGAGATCGCCTTGCTCTGCTTGCAAAAACTAAGAATCTCCGTCCATATGAGCTTGAACCGATAATACTTCAACACCTGTTAGTAACTTGTTCTACCTTTCTCCTGTTTGGGTTTGTTCCCTATCACATGTAAGTAATTATCGTGCGTCTTTGTCGTCCAGCACGATATCACCTCTGGTGTCACGATAGTCGTACAAACACTTCTCACTTCCATCGCGTGCACTTCCTTCACATGCATTGCGCTTCCGCCGTGCTCCTTTGTTCCACTGTCCCGTATCTTATCTACTCCGGTGATTCACCTCATATCCGTGCTATCAGTCATCGTAGTCCCTTCTTCTTGGGAGGACGCTCTTCTTATCGTTTATCTTGATCACTGTTTCCCTGATTTGTACAGTCGCCATTACTGATGAAGCCTTCATTCCACAATGAAATTAGGTACGCGTAGTAGCGTTTGAAGATCCACCAATCTGCTGGGTACAGTTGCGAGAGAAAATTCGTTAGTTGATCTTCACCGAGAAAATAAACCCTATTTTTGTTACGAGAAATAACCCTTTTTACGATATTTTTCTTGATGGTGTGTTCCAATAAAGCAACGAAATGAATTCGTCCCATCTGATTTTTAGTTGAACTTTCACCTGATAAGCGATGACTGATAATGCAACCGTTGGGCGAATGTTTCATTAGAGTACCTGGCTTGGATACAGTCCGTTGATGAATCAATGATAAGGGTTGAATACCGTTGCTAGCTCTGACACGCATTCACTACACCCTTTCCAGGCTTCTTGGATACGAGTCAGGGGTCACGTACTAGGGGCACTTCGGGTCAACAATAATGGCACTTTTTATGCGAATAACTTCACCTCTCCAATCATGGGTGTTGGTTTTGTTTCTGCAGATTTTGATACTCGGTGAAGATCATTAAAACTAGAGTGCCTTTTGTTTCCTAGTTAACTGTTGGAATGAATCCCATTAAATTTGGCGTAAACGAATTGGTTACTTTCTGAACGGCTTACGAAACCTATTTTTAGTGTTGATTGTCATGAACGTTTTCATCGGCCTATAGATTGAAATCGATTAAACAACCAACTCATGTCTATTGAAAAATGGTGAAAAGAAGATAAAATGGTTTAAAGAAGATAAAATGGTGAAAAGAAGATAAAATGGTGAAAAGAAGATAAAAAGGGTGACAAGAAGATGAAACTTGCAGCGGAAGCTGCGGAAGGGAACTAACGGTCAGAGCTGGGCAAAATAAGGTAGCTAAATACAATTGCAAAGTTATTTGTCTAGCTCTGCCTCTTTGAGCTTGGACAAAGTAATGAGGAAAGTGATTAGTTACCATAACTTGCCCAGCTACGGTGGGTGTTGGTTTGTGTGTGGGTCTGCTGGTGCACCTTCTTTTCCGCTAACAAGGTTTATTGAATCGCCCCAAATGTCAAAGGATCAAATGTCAGTTGGATGAAATGTCAGTGTAACCGTTTGGCGGATATAGGAGGGTGCGAGGGGTAGGTAAGCAATTGCCGCGAGCAGGGGAAATGACAGTGTTGGACGAAATACAGATTCTCGATACATCCTTCCATTATTTTACAATTGAAGAAAACGGGGAAATTATTGACTGTGTGTCCTGAAAATGCTGTATCTTTTCATGTGTGGGTGGTGGGGGGTCGCGGAGAATGCTTCTATGGGTTAACTTTGTTACGTGCACGATTGACTGCATGACTTCTCACACACCGACGGGGCTTAAAAGTGTGGCCCTGCGGCTGACACCCAAAGTGTTCTCCTGCCGCTGAGACCTCCTTGCAATTATACCCCGTTATCAAAGAATCCCTACATGTTGAGTTATTGTTTTTTTTTTCATACGGGAAAGATTTTGAATATTTCGATGAGTTTTCTTCACAATTATTGCCGGGACGATGTCTTCATTAGTGTTGCGGTCAACTAAACTGTCATTTGTTTAAGGAAAGTCTTAATTTTTCTTCATTTTTTAGTTGCCGGAGGTGAATCCGTAAATTGACAAAATCCATTCCTGAGACGTCTGAGAACGTTTCTCCCCTACAAATTGGTGCGCATCTCGTAACCATGACGGGGCGGGAGATGACCCCTGGTTAGAGACGGCATTCTGCAGGAAGTCTACGTTGATCCTGACAAGTTGATATAGATTACCAAATATAGCGCTTTCAGCCAGGTAAATCGTTTTAAGCAGGTAGATCCTTTCATCCAGGTGAATCCTTTCATCCAGGTGAATCCTTTCAGCTAGATAAATACTTTCAGCCAAAATAAATCCTTTCAGCCAGGGAAATCCTTTCAGCCAGGTAAATCCTTTCAACCAGGTAGATTCTTTCAGTCAGGTAGATCCTTTCAACCAGGTAGATCCTTTCAGCCAGGTAAATCATTTCAGCCAGTTGAATCATTTCAGTCAGGTAAATCCTTTCAACCAGGTAGATTCTTTTAGTCAGGTAGATCCTTTCAACCAGGTAAATCCTTTCAGTCAGCTAAATCCTTTCAGCCAGCTAAATCCTTTCAGCCAGCTAAATTCTTTCAGCCAGGTAAATCCTTTCAACCAGGTAGATCCTTTCAACCAGGTAGATCCTTTCAACCAGGTAGACCCTTTCAACCTGGTAGATCCTTTCAGCCAGGTTAACCCTTTCAGTCAGGTTAATCCTTTCAGCCAGGTAAATCCTTTCAGCCAGTTAAATCCTTTCAGCCAGTTAAATCCTTTCAGCCAGGTAAATCCTTTCAGCCAGTTGAATCCTTTCAGCTAGTTAAATCCTTTCAGCTAGTTGAATCCTTTCAGCCAGGTAAATCCTTGCAGCCAGGTAAATACTTTCAGCCAGGTAAATACTTTCAGCCAGGTAAATACTTTCAGCCAGGTAAATCCTTTCAGACAGGTAAATCCTTTCAACCAGGTAAATCCTTTCAACCAGGTAAATCCTTTCAACCAGGTAAATCTTTTCAGACAGGTAAATCTTTTCAGTCAGATGAATCCTTTCACCCAGGTGAAGAATCTCAGACAAATCCTTTCAGCCTGGTAAATTCTTTCCAACAGGTTTAAAATCTCAGCGAGGTAAATTTATTGTCTGCTAAAAAAATATTAACCTGGTAAATCCCTTCTGCCAGATGGAAACCCTCAGCCAGTTAAATGCTCTAAACCAAGTAAAAAATCTCAGACAGGTGAGATTATTTGAGCCAGGTGAAGAATCTCAACCATCTAAATCCTTGTAGCCAGGTAAAGCAGAGCCTTTCAGCCATGCAAAGCCTTGCAGTCAGGTTGCCCTTTCTTATCAAGCATATCCTCTTACCCAGGTAAAACCGTTTAGTCGTGTCAAAACCGTTAAACCATGCTAAACCGTTAGCAAGATAACCCCGTTTAGCAAGGTTAAACCGGTGAGCCAGGTGAAACTGTTTAGCAAGGCAAAACCGGTGAGCCAGGTAAAACCGTTTAGCAAGGTAAAACCGGTGAGCCAGGTAAAACCGTTTAGCAAGGTTAAACCAGTGAGCCAGGTAAAACCGTTGACGTAGAGGCAAAAAAGCCATGCCAGACAGGAACACTTTCAGCGAGGTGAAGCCTTTCAGTCAGTGTAAAGCCTTTCAGTTCAGCCAAGCTTGTCGGCGAGTTGTTCAAGCAGTAAAACATACGAAAGTATCTTAAGCCTCTCATGGAACTGCTCTTATCGTTCCTGTGATGGCTTTAAGGTGAACACCTAGCTACCTTGTAAAGGCCGGAAATACCTCCTGTGGATGAGGGGTAGACAGACATGCTACGACGGACCATGGTTTCTGACCAGACAGTTTTATGCGTTTACTGAAGTTTTTTCCCCCTATAATTACTAGAAGAATCTTCATGTTGCTTCAGAACCACAAGGGACGTTCCCTCTGTTTTTTTTTTTTGGGGGGGGGAGTGTGGTTTGAATTGTCTGATCCCTGATATGAAGTAAGTCAGCCAGGCCAAGAATGAATGGAAGTCGGCGGAAGTCGACAGACGTGTGCTGTCTGTTGCCGGTAAGTCGGCAGCGGCGAAAATAAGGTTGTTT
>SDVV010039559.1:0-10617 GCA_016164225.1 Gammarus roeselii | reverse complement strand
TGTCTCACTGCAAATATCTGATCGGTACACCCTCTACCACTCCTAAAGCCACACTGTTCCTCTCCAATTGCGCAGTCCGTACTGTCTCTAATCCTTTTGATCAGCACTCTCCCGTACAACTTACCAACAACACATAACAGACTGATACCTCTCGAGTTGCAGCATTCATTTTCATCTCCTTTGCCCTTATATAGCGGAACAATGCAGGCACTGCGCCACTCACTCGGTACCACGCCTGCCGTAAAACACAAGTTCAGTAACCTCACCAACCATTCGACAATCGTTACTCCACCCTTCTTCAGGCACTCCGTCGCAACTCCATCCAAACCAGGGGCTTTCCCTGCTTTTATCGCGTCTACCGCCTCCTGTACCTCTTCCCTGGTAATGTCCGCAGTAAGTCTTCCTCCCAAAACTAGCATTCGAGCACCACCACCCACAGCAACAATGTCAGCCTCTCTGTCATCCTCGACATTCAACAACTGATCAAAATACTCGGCCCACCTCTTCCGTACATTACCACTTTCCAACAACAACTGGCCGTTTTCATCTTTCACTACTTCCTCCTTCCCGGTTTCTCCCTTTCTCACCCTCTTCACCTCTTTCCAGAACATCTTTTTGTTCTCCTCAAAATTCTGGCACAACCGTCTGCCCCACCTGGCATCAGCGTCCCTTTCGGCTCTCCTCGCCACCCGCTTCACCTCTTTTCTCCTCTCTTTGTACCTTTCACAAGCCACCTCCGACTTCACCTGCAACCACTCTTCAAACGCACATCTTTTCCGTGCCACCGCCAGTTTGACCTCCTCGTTCCACCTTATTCAGATTTTATTTAGATTACAACAAAGCAAAAAAAAAAGCTTCTATACCCTGGAAACTTGCAAACTTTGGAGCTTAGACGCGGAGAACAGTATGCGGTGGTGTTTTCAAACTCACTTGTCACTCATTTGGTTACGATACTGCCTTTGCGCGAAGCTACTTCAGAGGTGGTTCACACTCAGATCTTGATGATCTAGAGTGGTCGCGTGGTTTGCGCGAGTCTTCGTGGTGTTCGTGCTTATGAGTTTGTCCAGGAGTCCTTGATCGAAACTGCTCACGGGAGCAGCTGCTTTCGGCAGAGCGTGTTCTGCTGGGGTTGCTGTGGTCGCGGCTGTAAGTGCTTTAGCAGGAGGACAAGAGTTTATGTTCTTTGTGTTTGCTTCTTGTGCGAGAACGTTCTTTTTCTGTGGTAGTCTCTTCAGACTGCGTGAATGGTTCTGTAGACTGCAAGCTATTTGAGACAGATAAGGTGACAGGTTGTTTAGCAGTCTGGAGTACGAGTTTTCCTATATAGGTTTTGAGCGCGTCGCCATATTGGCGATGGTCGTTCTTGCTGTAGGGGTGTTCGAGAGTCGGGTTCGAAAAAAGAGGGTCGCGTCCTTCGATTAGGCCTTCGCAGGATGGAGGGGCGGTAAAGACAAGTGGAAGTAGTTCTAGGCTCTTATCTTGGCGAGCTGTTATTTGTAAGTCGTTACTGATCTTTTTGCTCTGTGAGTGGCATCGGAGATTTCTTCATCTCTTCGCCTTTTCGTTGTTGTGGTGGTGAGCCTGGCTGTTTGGTGGACTGCGGAGGAAGCGTCTATCGTGGTGTCCTCCTGGGATTCGCAGGAATTATTGCAGGGAGCATTCATCTCGAGTGCGGAGGCGGTCGCTGGGCTGAGTGGGGTTGTACTACTGTCACGGGGGAGTGTTGGAGTCTTGTTACGAGAATCGGGGTTCATACTGATGATTGAAGTTCAAATTCCCTGACTTTCCCTGACTCCTAATATAAAAATTCCCCGACTTTTTAAATCAACATTATAGCATTAGTACTATTAGAGTACGCCATTTTTCCCAATACTGTTAGATAATTCATTCCCCTTATCAAGAATTCAGTGAGCAGTTGGTAATACTTGGCAAATTGTATAGTATTTTTAATTTTTTTTACTAGGGACTTCGGGGACGTTGAGCACCCCGTAGTATAGGATAGTCGCCTGTCCTACACCTCCTTGAGGGGAATAAAAGTGAGTGACTTTCAAGTTCCTAAGAAATATAGGAAATTGATAAGTTACAAACGGATAAAATAAATGATGAAATCATCCGATTTAATTGTGAGAACCATAACCAAAAAATAACTGTAACAGAATATGTACGGACAATTCTCTCCACTGCACATAGTCAAAAATTGATTCCCTATGCTTCGACTAATTTATTTATTTGCTATGAATTTGTGAATTCTGATATTTCATCAACATATGTAAAAAGACGAATACACATAATAAAATTGAATGAATCTTGAAATTACATTAGCCAAGGTAACCACAAATACTAACAATTTTTAATTGACATAATTTTGCTATGTTTGCGATCGTTTCCTACTTGCATTTGATTCGGCTTGCAAAGACATACACTCAACCTTTTCTGCTTTCTCAGTCAGCTCATCCGCTTCTTTTCTCTATCTCACTGCAGCCTTTTCCAATTTATCTTTGGAAAAGCGTTCCTTACCTAGGTTTTTTAATGATTTTAGCCTTTTCGGTTTCCATGCGGGTCTTCAAGGATTCTTTTCTTTCTTGGTCCAAACTGTTCATACTTTATGCGGGCACCTTTACAATAGCGAATAATTTCATCAGTGATGGTGATTTTTGAGGTGTCAGAATTTTTTTTTTTTTCATCCTTTAGAGAGTACTTCACACCATCACAAATTTTCCGTTGAGCAACAATGGTTCTCTGTAGCGTATTGGTTCCAATGATGACCTTGTTCACACTGAATCCTCGTTCCACAGTTGCTTGATCATTGGAAAGTGTGACAATCATTTTCATAAATTCCTACAGCTCAGAAGATTGATTTTTACCTTTCAGAATTTCACCCAAGAAACCATCAAGCAGAGCATTTATATTTTGATACTTGAGAAAATCATCTTTACACTCTAATTTCGCCAGTCTACTGAAGGACTTGTACTACACTAAGAGGACGTCACACTCACTTGCCTTGAGGAACCGATGCTTAATCATTGTGGTCAACACTACTTCAAATTTAGATACAGTTGAATTTGGATGATTCAATATGTATTGGGGGTTGAAACAGGACAACTGTGACACCAGCTCGGGAGTTACATGGCGTGAATGAACAACTCTCAAGTTTAAGAATAATAGACTTGTAGCAGGATTGGCATTGTAATTTGAATTCAGCCATTTTTGCATCGCTGCACTCAGTTGAGGCGAGGAATGTTTTGGCTGCAAAACCAATCTTTGTTTTTTTTCACTGGCAATTGGTTTTCAGGATCAGCAACATCAATTTTCAGTCGAGCCGACATGTTTTTATATCATAATAAAATCTCTTTTTTAAGAAGTTATCCATTACAGATCTCAAAATATTCTCTAGCTTTTGTTCAATGAAGGGAACCATTGGTTTTTCATTCTGAAAAATTTCAAGGAAAGGTTGCATAGATTTGGTGACATTATTGAATACATGAAGCCGTGGCCGAGTGGTTAGCGTGTCCGACAGCAGTGTCAGCTTCTGGTGCTGCATGCCGCGAGTTCGAGCCTCGGCATGGACACGGCGGTCTTGTGGCGGGAAGATTGGGCGCCTCCCCCCTCTGTGTCAGCCTAACTTAGTCACCCTCCTAATTAGGGGGAAACGGCTGTATGTCTATCCATGCATGAAGTCTCGCAATCGTTGTAGGCTCATTGACAGCATTTTGAACTGTCACAGAAGAGGAACATTTTGGGATTTGGTTTATAAGACTTTTTGATGTCTCTTCAATATACTTTGTAATGTGTTCCCAGATTGAGACTGCTCTCTCTGCAACTCTTGAGTCCTCAATCCAACGAGTACCGCAAAATTACAAAGGAAATTTCATGCTCCCAGTAATTTGAGTGTAATCTGATCTTCTTGCTGATGATTCATTAAATAAACAAAACATCTATTTGCCGTCGTGGCCGAGTGGTTAGCGTATCCGACTGCAGTGTCAGCCTCTGGTGCTGCATGTCGCGAGTTCGAGCCTCGGCAGGGACACGGCGGTCTTGTGGCGGGGAGATTGGGCTCCTCCCCCCTCTGTGTCTGCCTAACCTAGCCACCCCCCTAATTAGGGGGAAACGGCTCTATGTTCTATACATACATACATCTATTTCAGAAGTGAATCAATCTTTCAGCCCGCGCTCTCGAAGCAGGAACGGAATGCTATATGAATAACATGTAGTCCATAAGTTCCTATGTCAATCAGAGAAGCAATCTTCCAGCCAGTGCTCTCGAAGCAGGAACGGAATGCTCCATGAATAACATGTAGTCCACAAGTTCCTATATCAATCAGAGAAGCAATCTTCCAGCCCGTGCTCTCGAAGCAGAAACAGAATGCTTCCTGAATAACATGTAGTCCACAAGTTCCTATGTCAATCAAAGAAGCAATCTTCCAGCCCGTGCTCTCGGAGCAGGAACGGAATGCTCCCTGAATAACATGTAGTCCACAAGTTCCTATGTCAATCAAAGAAGCAATCTTCCAGCCCGTGCTCTCGAAGCAGGGACGGAATGCTCCCTGAATAACATGTAGTACACAAGTTCATACGTTAATCAGATAATTTTCTGGATTAACAATTGATCTGTCGGTTTTCAGGTCTCGCAGAAATTTCAAATTAACATTGGGCCCGTCCATGGAAACTTGACTAAGTTTTTCAGGAATCAATTTATTTGTACCAGACTTGAAACTTTCTAAAAGGTCAACCGCCCTTGCATGGCCAAGGAATTCGTATCCGTAGTGACGTATTGAGAAATCGAGTTGGTCATTTATTGTCACTTTATTAAAACTCTCGTCAAATGAGACTGAATAAAAGGGAACCTCTCTCAACTAATCAAGCAAATCTTCCTCGAAATAAGGTGCTAAACCAAAAACTGATAAATAGGCAGTCTTGGATGGTCCACAGGCAAATTTCTGGGCAATGGTGGAGTCCGGAAACATAACACCAAAGAGAGCACTTGTGTTCTTTCCTGAATTGTAAGAATGATGCTAGGTAACTTCATTCATTCTCCAGTAAATTTCTGCCACAGATACATCTTCTTTCATAACATAGGAGTCGATAGTGTTGTTTAAAAGAGTTGGCTTGTCGAAGTTGGTCCCGGTCGGTAGCGATGGTTGCATAGGTTTCGATGCCCATGCTGATAGTACTGAAGAGGAAGAGTTTGCAGCGTCTGTTTTCTGCTGGTGTTTCTTGCTTCTCACATGGCTTGAAAGCGCTTGTTTTCCCATATTGCTGAGGGAAAAAGAACTCTGGCAGAGCAGAGTTTACATTTGGCCGAATTTCCATCTTTTTTTTGTTGAATTAAAGTAATTTCTTAAAATTATTTTCTTTTAGCCACAACTGGTTAAACTTAGTGGGTTTCATTTTTCATTTAGTAAATCTTTGTATTTTATCCTAAATTATATTCTGAAGAATGAAGCATAATATCATTTATGGTCAGCAATTACATTATTATTCAACATAACCATAAAGTATCAAAACAAGTTGAAAGTAACAGCTGGTACACAAATAGAGTATATTAATTATCTGAATACAGATACAGACACTAGGCCGCATCCCCCAGAAAGGGGGGTGGTCGACGGCAAGGCGCACCTCACACGCTCACACTCACACAACTTAGCCCTTTTGTGCTAAAGGGTCCGGTCGGTAACCCCACAACATACACTGCGGGTCACGAGTGCAGTCCGAGGATCCGTTGTCAACAGCGAGGCCCGACAGTTTCCACTGGTTTACCCCAGCCGCGTCATAATAGCCGGGCCCGCCCACCCACGACCATCCCGACAACAGGATGCAAAGGGCGGGAAAGCACAGAGCAGCGACAAAATCAACCATTCACAACCATTTCTCCACTCACGCCTGTTCATTGCACGCTCTCTCGCTACTTCCACATTCATGTCTTCCCTTCCTAACGCCTGCTTAACACCATCCATCCACCCAAACTTCGGTTTACCTCTAGGCTTGCGACCACTTGCCTCCGCATTCGTCACCCTTTTCACCTATCTCCCTTCGTCCATCCGCTCCATGTGCCCGAACCATCTCAGAACACGCGAATTCACTCTGTCCTCCAACTTCTTCACCATCCCTGTTCTGATTCGAACCACGTCGCTGGTGATCCGGTCTCTCAGCATTACTCCAGCCATGCTCTTCAAACATTTCATCTCGAAGACATTCTACCTTCTTCTCTCCTCTGCTCTCACCCAAGTCTCAGCTCCGTAGAGCACAGTTGGGACAACAACACCCTCATACAGCCCTCTCTTTGCTTCCATCCCCAACGTCCTACAGCTCATTACACTCTTCAGTGCACCCAACACTTGACACCACTCCTTCACTCGCACCTCCACTTCATTTTCCACTAGTTCAGTTATCTCCACATGGGAGCCCACATATTCAAAACACTGAACTTCCTCCTAGAGCTCTCCATTTAGGGGGACACTAATTTTGCTCGCATCGACAGTCCTCGAGCATCTCATTACTTTACTCTTACCCACATTTACTCGAAGCTTCCTCCTCTCACACACTCAACCAAACTCAGACACTAGCCTACATAGCTCCTCCTCTGAATCCGCAACCAGGGCCGTATCATCAGCAAACAGCAACTGGCTCAACTGCCAACTCCGCCTATTCGCTTTCAACAGTTTCTGATTTGATTTGAGCCTCATTTTCACCAGAGCTTCAACGTGAGTCATAATAGGCTCTCCCGTATGGCGCGACCGTCGTTGATTCAGGTAAGTTCGTAAAATAACATCACATTCGTAAAATGTGATGTTATTTCTGTGCCTAATGGGGTAGAGAGACAACCTCACTTGCACAGGTGTTTAGGGTTTAGACAGCTTCGTATAGTCCGGTGTGTTTTCCGAAAGCGATAAGCATTTTAAGGTAGGTTGGGTACGTGAGTAGGCTTTGTAGGTTGCACGGGGAATTTAGGAACGCTAGTCGGGCTGCCGCGAGTGCGTTGCAATCCATCAGTAAGTGTTTCACGCTGATAGCCACTTGGTGGCAACAGGAGCAAGGTGGCGCGTTTGGTCTTATGTCGACATCCATCAGGTGGTAGTGAGTTATTTATGTGTGTCCCTTGAACAAGCGGTTGATGAACACTTGGTCTTTTCTGTTGGGGAACTTTGTTTCCCATTTTCCGACTGAGGGTTTGACTGTAAGCATTTTTTGTCCACTCTGTTGCCACATTTCATCCCATCGGGATGTTATATGGGAGATGATGATAGGGAACCAGTCCCGATAATGTATTGCGAAAAATTGTTCTTGGTGAGTAGATGCCCGTTCAGCAAGCGAGTCCGCAAATTCGTTTCCTCTTATTCCCGCATGGCCGGAGACCCAGCAGAATTCCATTGCCTGACCCCTCTCGGTCATCACAAAGAGATCGAGCTGCATTTTACGTAGAACTGGATGCTCGTAGTGCAGTGTTTTAAGCTGGGTGAGGACACTCAAGACTTTCTGAGAATACGACGTATTTGTGAAGCGTTGTGTTTTTGCAATAGAGATGGCTAGTTCGAGTGCGTGAAGCTCCGCAGAGAACACGGAGGCCTCTTGTGGGAAGGTGGCCGAGAGTGAGGTGTCCCCGCACACAGGGGCGGCTCCCACTCCATCTGCGGTTTTGGAGCAGTCTGTGTATACGTGGCGGTGCTCTAAATATTCTTCCTCAAGTAGTCTTAGGAATTCCTGCCGGTACGCGTTGGTTAAAGTAGTTGCTTTAGGGTACATTTGCAGGTCTAGGCTGACCGGTGGTGGGTTGATCATCCATGTTGGTGTGTTAATTTGAAGGATTCGGTAGGAAAAGGAAGGCTTAATATCTTTATGATTGATGTTTAGCGAGATCAGCAGGTTGTCCACACGTAGGAAAAACGGTGGACATATTTTCTTTTTAGCCGCAAAAAGGCGCTTATCGGATATGTTGGTGATGTGGCTGATTGCTGGGTTGTCGATTAGACTTCTAGTCTTAAAATAGTTTTGTAGTGAAAGTTTGTCTCGCCGGAGCGGAAGTGGAAGCTCGTTAGCGAGCACGTTAAGGGATTCGATTAGGGTGGAGCGGAACGCGCCGGTTGTGATACACAAAGCTTTGTTTGCGATGGTCAAGAGTAGTTCTGGCTGCTGAACCGTAGACAACGGCTCCGTAGTCCATGCGCGATCGTATTATTGCTCTGAATAGCGTCATTGCGGTGTCCATGTCAGCACCGAACTTCAGGGATGTTACCGATTGGATAAGTCCCGTCGACCTTCTGCAGCGAGTCGCCGGGGCTGCGATGTGGGGTCGCCACGTGAGTTTAGGGTCCCACACAAGACCCAGGAATTTGATAGTTTCTTCGTATGCTAATGAAGTGTTGTGCAGCGTTAGGGCTGGTTTCAGGTGTGAACCGGGCACATGGGTTAAGTGCATGCTTTCAGTTTTAGACGGCGAGAATCGGAATCGGTTTAGGGAAGCCCAGTTCAAGACTAGATTTAAGCACTTTTGGAGTTCATGTTGGATAGTTACGAGGCTGTGGTGTCAGTAGCTTATTTGTAGGTCGTCCACGTTATAGTGATGAGAGCAGTCTTCCGTATAGGTGAAGAATGTCGGCTAACTGATCGATTTTGAGGATAAAAAGAGTGACACTGAGTACGCTTCCCTGGGGAACGTCCATTTCTTGCGGATATGACGGAGACTGAGTGTCGCCAACCTTGACCTTGAAGGTGCGATTTTGTAGAAATTGGTGGATGAAGCGTGGTAGCCGATCTCTCAAACGTTTACGGTAGAGATCCTTCATGATCCCGTATTTCCACGTAATGTCGTATGCTTTTTTAACGTCGAAAAATATGGAAACCCCATGTTCTCTTCGGACGAAGGCTGTCTAATGTCTGATTCTAATCGTACTAGGTGGTCCGTTGTGGAGTGGCGCTTACGGCCACCGCACTGGATGTTGTTAAGGCCTGCATGCATTTCAAAGTAGTCGACTAGGCGTGAGTTTATCATTCTTTCCATAGTCTTACATAGGGCGCTAGTTAGGGTGGGTCGCTGTGACATTTTCCGGGTTTGGATATTGGGATAATAACGGATTCTCGCCATTGGTTGGGAAAGAATGAATTTGAATACAACGTATTGAACACATTTAGTAGATGTTGGAGAGGTGTTTGATCATGTTTATGTGCACTCGGTCAATCCCGGGTGAGGTTTCACGAGTGTGGTCTGTCGCCTTTTGTAGTTCATGGATGGAGAAAGGCTAGTTGTAGGGCCCGACAGTTTTCATTAGTTTATCCCCGCCGCGTCATAATGGCCGGGCCCGCCCCACCCACGACCATCCCGACAACGGGATGCCAAGAGCAGGAAAGCACATCAGAGCAGCGTCAAAATCAACATTTCACAACCTTTCTCCAATCATGCCTGTTCATTGCAGGCTCTCTCGTCACCTCCACATTCATGTCTCTCCTTCCTAACTCCTGCTCCACACCATCCATCCACCCAAACCTCGGACTACCTCTAGGCCTGCGACCACTCGACTCCGCATTCATCACCCTTTTCACCGATCTCCCTTCATCCATCCTCTCCATGTGCCCGAACCATCTCAACACACGCAAATCCACTCTGTCCTCCCACTTCTTCACCATCCCTGTTCTGATTCGAACCACGTCGTTGGCGATCCGGTCTCTCAGCGTTACTCCAGCCATGCTCCTCAAACATTTCATCTCGAAACCATTCAACCTTCTTCTCTCCTCTGCTCTCACCCCCCCGGTCTCGTCTCCGTAAAGCAAAGTTGGGACAACAACGATCTCATACAGCCCTCTCTTTGCTTCCATCCCCAACGTCCTACAGCTCATTACACCCTTTAATGCACCCAACACTTTACACCCATCCTTCACTCGCGCCTTCACTTTAGTTTCCATTAGTTCAGTTATCTCCACATGGGAGCCCAGATACTTAAAACACTGAACTTCCTCCATGAGCTCTCCATTTAGGGTGACACTAATTTTGCTCGCGTTGACAGTTTTCAAGCATCTCAATACTTTACTCTTACCCACGTTCACTCGAAGCTTCCTCCTCTCACACACTCAACCTAACTCAGACACTAGCCTACATAGCTTCTCCTATGAATCCGCAACCAGGGCCGTATCATCAGCAAATAGCAACTAGCTCAACTGCCAGCTCCGCTTATTTGATTCCAATAGTTCCAAGCCACGACCCAGCACACTCGCGTTTACCTCCATGACTACTCCATCCATATAGAGGTTGAACCGCCAGGAGACATCACGCAGCCTTGTCTCAGTGCCACTTCCACTGTGAAGCAATCACTCACCTTGCTTCCTTCTCTGATTGATTGATTGATTGATTTGGGCCTCATTTCCACCAGAGCCTCAACGTGAGTCATAATAGGCTCCCCCGTAGGGCGCGACCGTCGTTGTTTTAGGTAAGTCCACACAACCTCGTGCGCGAAAATATTAGCTTTGTCAAGATGAAGTCAGTACATATTTTAATTGTGGCATATTCGCGTATTAGCGCGCACGAGAGAGTATAGAGTTAATGCGTATCTTCGTAAAATGAGTAGATGTTTTTGTGCGTAGTGAGGTGGAGGGACCACCTCATTCGCACAGGTGTTTTAGGTTTAGACA
>SDVV010039558.1:0-10617 GCA_016164225.1 Gammarus roeselii | reverse complement strand
TATATCTTTGCTTGTTACAAGTCCAGTAATATCAATTAATTTCAAGTAATATTACTTGATCGCTCGTTAATAGACTGTAGAACTCAAAACGCATATGTCAATGATTGTTATGGGTGGTAAAGAGTTAGTAACTTTTATGTATGGTTTTACTGCAAGAAAAAGATTTCTTTTTGTAGTGTTGGATGTATTGCTCCTACCATTTTCGTCTATTATAACGAATATTGAATAAATCCACTCCAACATATTTACTACAGATCTGTTATGTAAGGTCCGCAGTCAACAAGATCTAGGATATAAACCATGTCTAAGGTACATAATTAGCCAAATATATATCAATGTACGACAACATAGATCAAATATCAATTAATGCAAGAAGGGTTACCATACACTGCCAAATTCATCAATATCTAGGCAACCTAACTTATTCTAACCATGAGTCATTTATTTTGATTTAAGTTTGATGCTCGTGTACGATACTGAAATGCATGAAACTCTCCATTTGCGCTGTATATTCAACATATCAAAAGCATTTTGAATACATTTATCCACTTTCATCCAACTAAAATTCTTTTGCAGATGTTTAAATTCCTGAATTTTGTCGATATTTCTGTTACATGTTTGGATGAGATTCAGCAAGTTGGATACAATAGAACTAATGCATTTGTTATGTATGATATATAGTCATTATTTTTGCGATGTACATGTCATATCCCCTCCACACGGCTCTATTTTACGTTGATTTTTTAATATCGCACACCAGGTATGCACATATATCTTGACATGCATATATAGGGGCGTTAGCGTCACAGTGTCGGCCCATGTGTCAACACAATTCTTATATACAGAGTCGTTAGCTTCACTGTGTCGGCACATGTGTCGACACAATGCATATATACAGGGAGCGTTAGCCTCACTGTGTCGGCACATGTGTCGACACCATGTAGGCATTTACACATATTTTGTGCGAAAAGGGTCACCATACACTGCCAGATGCATTAATACCTAAGCAACCTAACCTAACCTAACCTAACCAACTTAACCAAGAATTATGTGTTATCGTTCGAGATTTTTCCTGTATACATTTAATACTTATTCATTGATTCATGATACATTCATATCAAATCCCTCCATGTGGCTCCAAATTTTGATCTATCATTTTCAGTTTTGATATACAATTTTAATTTTGATTTAGCAACTATCATCCATTTTCATATGCAAATTACATCATTTGTTTTGATTGTTAAACCTTTTTTCATATGATTCTTGATTTTTTATATGTTATCCACACCCATCAAAACCTAACCTAACCTCTATATATCCCATTATCATTTACGATTTTTTTTTCGTTGTCACTCTCAACCCACATAAGTTAGCAGAGAGGACCCATTTTCAAACATAGATGGTTTGAATGTTATGGGAAATGTATATTATTTTGGTTTTGACACAACTCTACATCACTTTAATATGTTTTTCCCACCCATCAAAACCTAACCTAACCATATGTACGGTATTCACTCATTGATATATACATATGATGCCCTCCTGACGACTCTTGATATCACTTCACCACACATGTTATTTATTTCGTTGTCACTCTCGACCCATATTAGTTAGCAGAGAGGTCCCATTTTCAGACTTGGATGGATTGAATGCTACAAGTATTTCAAATTTGTATCCAGTTTCATACAAACGGACACATGGTCTCACACTATGTTTTTTATTATTATACTTCAATATCTCCACTTGGTCTCTGCAACCTTTGACGACTTGCATCTCTGATTTACCTTCTCGCTTCTATATTTTTCATATTCGTGGCGATGATTTCGTTTCAAGATTTGATCGGACCCTGATTTATATCCTACCAATCTGTAACACATCTAGATCATATACCTCGAGATAGGTTTCTGGGTATCGTTGCACCCCTTGAAACATATTCTTTTACTACCGAGTTCAACAATTCGATGTTACCTTCGACTGACACGATGTTTGCAATTCATTACCCAACCTTTGAGTTAAGAATAATATGAACATTTAATTGAGAATTTATATAGTTTTATTAGTATTCAATGGCATTATTTACAGACCTTGCTGGCAACATCAATGACATCTACCTATTTTTTTCATTTGAAACAGTATGGTTCGTACATATAACCATACCCATTATCACTATATTTAAGTTTTTTATCACAAAATCCTTCATATACTTCATTATATCTTTGATGCTGTCCCGTTCCGGTGAGTCCAGAAATGTATTGCTTCTTCTTCTTGAACCTTAATTATTCGAAACTTCTCCAATTCCAAGTCATTCTGAGCTTCATCATTGAGAATTCATTTTGCATACGATCCAGATTTTCTTTTGTTCCTAGGTATAATTTGTTTTCCACTACCTCAGCTTTATTACAGTCATGATGATGATTTCCACTTGGATCATATAAATTTCGGGATATGCTTCCTTATTTCCCCTAAACTTTGTTACATACAACAGTAACGCGTCGACATTTGTTACCCAAAGCCTACTTCATTTTTCCTGCATCCATATATGAATGATATCTCCCATTATTTTGATTCTTGTTTTACCCATTCTGAGATAACTGATCTTTTCAATACTAGTTCATATTTATTCGATCCGACTCATATCATCTTCGGAAATTTCTTCTTAAAACACTTTAAAACAATTTTTTTGGGATATGAATATTCATTTTGGTTCATTCTATGACGAAACATATGTCCCCGCTTGATCTAAACGTAACACTGACTCCATTCTCGGTATGCAGCTAGCTACTATAAGTTGATTTCATGTTGTTTTTCTCAAAACATTAGGCCTAACATTGCTCGCCTAGATCATCAACTGTGTAGTATGTGTGTGTATAAGGCTGTGTACGTATGTGAACGTGTATGTTCAACCGTATGTACGTGTTACATAAGTTTGAAAAAGATGTATAACAAAAATTTGAAATTCAAATTTTTCAATAGTTTTTTCAATTTTTCGAAGGTTGACACCTTACTTAAGTAGCCAAGAAATCCCTTCAGTAGATCGACTTGAATCTGTCATCCCTCGCAAATGTGAAATTTTATCTAACAAAAATGATGATCAAGGCGAGCGATGATGGGCATAATATTTTGCAAAAAAAGCATGCAATCGCATTATAATAGCTAGCTGCATGCTGAGACGGACGCTTCGTCTTGAAATGAATAAAATTAATGTTCACGCCTCAAAAATTTGTTCACGAGTATTGGAGGAAAAAATCTCCGAAGATGATTTGGCTTGGTTCGAAGATATATTGATTACTGGTGGAGATATCAATTATCTACAAATGTGTCGAACAAGAATCATATGAGTGGGAACTACTATTCATATATGAATGATGAATAAAAGAAGCATAATTTGGGTAGCTGATTTCGATACATTTCAGTCTAATGTAACAGAGTTCATAGAAAATAAGAAAGTAAATCTTGAAATTGATAAGATCAGAGCAGAAAACCTTCACAAATGTAATAAAGCTGAGGTGGTGGAAAATAAATTTTACCTAAGGACATAAGAAAAACTGGAGCAATTTCTTTCGGATAAAGATCGGACTTACATTGACTTGGAGAAGATTCGAATAATCAAAGTTCACAAAGATGAAGAACTACATTTATGGACTTACGAGATGGAATAGCCTTCGGTATTCGTATCAAAGATATGCTGGAGTATATGGAGGATTTTGAGAGGAAACTGAAACAAAGTGATGATGGGTGTTGATGGTTACTCGAACCATGCTGTTACAAATCAAAACAACGAGGTAGAAAGTATTGATGTATCCAGCAAGATCTGTAATGTTTACTAATAAAACCAGTAATATACCATATCAATCATTAATCAAATGTTTATATTATCCTAAAGTCAAAAGTTAAGCTACGAATTGTAAACATCGTGTCAGTCGGAGGTAACATTGAATTGTCGTACTCGGTAGAAGAATCAGTTTCAAGGCGTGAAACGATACCCATAAACCTATCTCTGGGTGAATGGTCTAGATGTGTTACAGATCGGTAGGATATAAATCAGAGTCCGATCACATCTTGCTCAGTCAAGTTTGTGATTCTGCTGTGGAAGGACGAGGTTCATCTTGAGACATTGTCTGTTCGAAAGTAATGGGGTAACGAGGGTCTGTAATATGTGCATAAAAGAAATAAAATTGAATAAACATAAATCAACGAGTAATGTGTGGTGACATCTGAAACGAAGTCATCGTCAAGAATATGATAATTATAGGAAAGAATAGGCAAATCAGACGTGCAAGTCTTCTAAAGATGTAGTATCAGAAGATATTAAAGTAAATGCTGTAGACCTAGTATGTAGTATCAGAAGATATTAAAGTAAATGCGGTAGACCTAGTATGGGACGAGGTGTTCGTTTGTGTGGAATTGGATACAAATATGACATACTTGGAACATTCAAACCATCTTCAATTGAAAATATGCCCTCTATGCTAACTAATATGGGTCGAGAGTGACCACGAAGTAGAAATAATTAGGTGTAAGTTTTATAAAGAACCGTGTGGAGGGGTGCATATGTATATATCAATGACTGAATACCATACTTAAGATTAGGTTAGGTTAGGTTTTTGATGGGTGTGAATAACATGTAAAAGTGAGGTAGAATTGTGTCAAATCATAAATCAACAATCATATGCAATAGCTATAAGATTCAAACAACGATGTAATTACCTTTGAAAAATGAATGAAATTTGCTAGATCAAAGATTGGAAGTGTGTATCAAAACTGTAAAGGATAGATCAAAATGAAAAGTAAAGTGAAGATATTTGTTATGCATTAATCCTAAAACACTGAAAAAAATCATATGTAAGCATGAAAAGTCGATCGATAATACATATTTCATGGATAAAATAGGTTAGGTTAGGTTAGGATGATTAGTTATTTTAACCTAACATGCCGTGATGCCAATTTACATTAAATATCTTTTAACATAAGCAGGGGTGTTTTTCTAATGGAAAAATCACAGATCAGAGGTAAAAATGCAACACATGTTCACCGCCCCTGTATATGCATACAAATGTGTGTATGTGTCTACATTGTGTGTGATATTAAAAAAAGCTACTTATAATAGAGCCATGTGGAGGGATTTGATATGAATATATCCTAATTCGATGAATACGTATCATACGTTAGCAGAAAATCTCGAACGATGGCACATAATTCTTGGTTAAGATGGCTAGGTTAAGATGACTAGCTCTTTTCACCTAATATGACGTAAAGCTGATCCACATTAAATATCTTGTACCAAAAAAAAGGGACTTTGTTCTAAAGGGGTAAAGGTCTCAGATGTTAACCGATCCTGTATATGCACACACAATGAGTGTGTTTGTGTGTGTGTCTACATTGTGCCGGCGTCAACCATGTATACGTCATATATTATATAGGCATATACCGGCATATGCCGACATCAACCGTGTTTACGCCTTGTAACGGAAGCATGGTGTCCCTGGACATGTTGTGAAAGATTCTGGTAATAAAGCCAAGGACTGTTGTCTTTCTTGTAGCAGGCTTCCCTTTGTTTTTTTCCCTTGAGATTTTGGCTGATGAATATTCCAAGGTCTCGTTGATGGTCGACTTCAGTCATATGCTGGTCTGCCATTACATAGGCAGAATTTCAATTTTTGGGAGGTAATGCGCATAACAGTGCATTTTTTGAAATTAATGGTAATTTCCCACTTTTCAGACCTGTTCACTAGTTATTTAAGATCCCTTTGAATAGTCCTGCGCAAATGCTCACAGTCCGCTCTGTGGCAGAGTTTATTTTCGTCAGCAAATTTTGATAACTTCTTGCTGACGATGTCGGTGTCGAGGTCATTTATCCAGATTAGAAAGGAAAGGGGCCCAAGAACACTGCGCTGAGATACTCTTGATGTTACATTGGCCCACACAGACCTGCTGATTTTTTCCTTGGCCCACACAGACCTGCTAACTTTTTCCTTAGCCACACAGACCTGCTGATTTTTTTCCTGGCCCACACAGACCTGCTGACTTTTTCCTTGGCCCACACAGACCCGTGAGTCAATCTCCGAGCCATTTGGTCATGTTTCCAGTTATGCCAAGCGCCTCCACTTTTTTTCAGTAGGCGTTCATGGGTGACCTAATCAAACACTTTTTGAAATTCCAGATAAATAAACTCGACAGCTTCGGTTTCATCGTATATCTTGGTGACCTTGTAGAAAAGTCCAGAATATTAGATAGACAGCCAAGTCCGTGATGGGTTTCCACGATGAGGTGGTTTCTATCGAGGAGACATGTTCTACTTTTTTATTTATTATTCTTTCAAATGTTTTGTCGACCACAGAAGTGAGACTGATTTGTCTATAGATTCCTGGCTTTTGCCGACTACCATTCTTAAATATGGCTGTGATGTTTGTTGTTTTTAAATCTTCTGGGATGATTGCAGATGTCATAGGCCTGTTAACGACCTCCGTCAGTGGACTACGTATTATTTCGGAGAGTCTCCATGACATTCTCGGATGCAGATCATCTCGTCCTGTGGATTTTTATATATTTATTTTTCTGAATGGTTCCTCTACTTCATCAACGAGATAATGAATATTTTAAACCGGTTGCTCTATTCCAGGCAGTTCAACTTCTGGTATATTATTCATATTCTCAACTGTGAAGAAGGTAGCAATGTATTCGTTCAATTCATAGACATGTCTGAGGTGGATGATTTTAGATCACCTGCAACTGCCAATGCTGTCACGTCTGTTATTCACATATGCATATAACCCTTCAGGATTGCGTTTAGCCAATTTAACAAAATGAAATCCTTGTTTCTTTTGGCCCATCTGATCACTATCTTCAATTTTCTACCATCATGATCATCGCATGTTCCTACTCTTGTGTCGGATTTGTTTATTGGGCTTGGTACACTGTCTGTATACGAGCAATTGTTTCTTGAACATCATTATTCAGCCAAGAGGGATTGTTAATTTGTACATTTCCCTCCGGGATGTATCGCGTACTTGCTTGCATCATCCTATCTCTAAGATACTCAATGCATTGATCAGCGGTCCTGCAATTGAATTGGTACCCGATGTCTCTGTTTGTGATTTTGTCCTTCAAACCGTCAAAATTGTCTTTTTAAAAATTGTAGTTTAACCTTGCTGGTTCCCGTATTGTTCGGTTTGCTGTGATTTGGACTTCAATAAAATTATGATCACTTATGTTTTCTTTAACTGTTACCAGTTCTACTAATTGTTCCTTAGTCGATAAAACCAGGGCCAAGATGTTTTCCCTCTTCCACGTACTGTTTTATGTGTGTTGAAGAAGCGTATCAACTTGCCACTCCTTAATTCAGCTTCCAGTGTTGTCCAATTAATGTCAGGTAGGTTGGATTCCCCATCAAGATACTCTTATGGGATAAGGAAATGATATTGGCAAATTCGTCACAAAGAACATCTTCTTCCTCTACTCTTATTCTTAAATTTCGGACCCCTACTGCTATTCTTTGATTTTGGTCCCTCCTTTTAATCTTGGATTTCTCTTTCCTACTGTTATTCATGAATTTCGTTCCCCTACTGTTATTCCTGGATTTCAATCCCCTTCTGTTATTCGTGAATTCAGGACATGGATAATTGTTGCTCCATCGCTATTTCCACTTCAATATCCAAGGTTCTCGACCAGGTTATTCATGCAGGGTTGCAAACATTTCTGTCTACAACGACCAGTCAGTTTGGATTCAACATTAATGGCCATGGAACAACTGAAATGGTGTCATTCGAATTGAAACAAACTATTGAGTATTACAGAAGTAGAGACTCACCTGTCTTAGTGCATGTTTTAGACGCGAAGAAGGCTTTTGATAGAATACATAATTGGACGTACATCAGGATGTGAATTAGGAAAGGGGTCCCTCATCATATTGTGCAATTGCTTGTATTTTGATGCAGGGAACATGAATTCCTGGTGCGGTGGGGTAATTCGAGATTGGCCACGTATCATTGTATGAACGGAATTAGACAGAGAGATGAGCTACTGTTGTATAACGTACAGTATACGCTGATGAGTTGAATTACCTTCTAAGTAGAGAAAACGAAGATTGCCATGTCACCAATTGCTGTGTTATCAATTTTAGTTAAGCAGATGATATGTTTCTGCTAGCACCGACTTTCACACTATAGCAATAACATGATATCTGTAGCAATTTCGCTGCACCCCTATGATAACAGTATGAATGCATGTTGGCTAAACCGAAGGGTCTTAGTTACTAACTATCGACTGCAATAAAACTGGGATGTGTTGTACTGGATTATGTAAATGAATTTAAATGTCTAGGGCCCATCAACAGATTGATGGCAAAGATGACAAGGATGTTGTAAAGCAATCAATGCGGAAAGCTGCAGTTGGTAACACGCTGCTGATGCGGAAATTCTTGTATGCACCAAAGGTAGCTGAAATCCAGCTCTTCAAATCATATTGTTACCGTGTACATTATAATGCCATGTGAGGGATTTTATTCAAAATCTGCGTGAGGAAATTGACGGTGAGTTATAATGACACGTTTAAACAGCTCATGCAGGTCCCTCGCTCAACGTCAGCGAGCAGTGATTTGGCTGACAACCAGTCGGATCACATCAAGCTATTGCTCCGTAAAGCGGCACGCAGGCTAATGACTCGAGTTATAATAATAATAATGATAATAATAATTAAAGCTTTATTAACAACCAACTTGGGCAGAGTTTTACAATTGAGACAACTTATTTTAGGGTTACAGTGGGAACAAAGTTATAAAATTACAGCACACGACTATGAATGAGTTACGGCATACAACTCTATCCTGTGTACCCCAAATCAGATTCTCATTGCGCCCAGCTCTGGTGATGCGCTTGCAGCCTCGTCATTGTTAAGGCGCTGGAGAGGATTTCTGTACCCAAAAGTAGGATAACGAATACAACCTAACTTATTTTCCATCCAATTTTGAAACTATGTTTTCACAATTGCAATACTATGTCCATGATTGTTAATTAAGTTATTCTTCTCCTTCCAATTATTATTAGAGGCATCGTTTTTATACGGCGGAGAGTTTGTGTTGATGTTTGGTTAACCCAGGGACAAAATGTCTATGCATACAATCTTAATAAGTGTTGTGGTTTCATTCAATCAGAAGACCGTAATCGTTGTTGTCCGGTAATCTACGCGAGTTGACATGCGTTTAAGCCATCCAACCAATATTCGCGACGGAACGACTGCGATAGTACGATGGAGGCCAATAAAATAGCTCTTATAGTGCGATGGAGGCCAATAAAATAACTCTTATAGTACGATGAAGGCCAATAAAATAGCTCTTATAGTACGATGGAGGCCAATAAAATATCTCGTATTGTTCGATGGAGGCCAATAAAATCGCGCTTATATTACGATGGAGACCAATAAAATAGCTCCTATATTAGGAATGAGTATACCGTTTGTATTTTAGAGTATGTAAGCAAACCTACTGACTCGTATTCATGACTAGGATTTAAGGATGTAAGTATGGCGATGAGCCAACAGACTCCTTGGTGCCCGCGCCGTCTGTGCCTGCACACCGCCCTTACATGCTACCCCATGTTCGTGCGGAGTGGGAGGTTATCTTTGAGTTACAAGTGAATAGTAACCCAATGCTACCTTACGAGGAACTTATGGCAGCCATTCACCACTTGTTGAATTTATTTACACCCTAGGGGTCTCAGTGAACATTTTTACCAAGGTAGGCCGAGAGTTCAACGCCCTCAGGAGACCCTCAAGTGCTACGCAAGCTGCCGAGCCTACGAAGATCAAATCGGTCCGGATGTTTACCGGCTCGGATGACCGAAGCAAAGACAGCACTCCAGACCCCAGCACCAAGATAGAGGACATTACGTGCAAAGAAGTATCCCTCTTTTAACAGACACCAAGCTGTCGGCCTATCGAACACTGACCTGTCTGGCATCGACCCTTCGTCCGTATTTACCAAAAGGCCTTGCAGGATTTCCCCTCCTCTGAAGTTGTTTGTTCCAGTAGAGTTAAGAAGTTGTATTACAAATATTGAGGTTGTCCAAAAGCCGGATGGACTCAAGTGTTTTGTGAGAATGACTAGGATGTAAGGTTTTACCGATGCCACCATTTGTAAATATGTTTGTGTTAAAAGATGCTTGCTTTACGGTCATGCATGCACACAGAATAAAAGAATGCAGGTCGTGTGTCCGCCCCGGGCACGGACTGACGTCACTAGGCGACTATAAAGCTTCGAAAAGGCGCCTCCGGAGATTTTGAGCTCCTACCCAGATGTGAGCAGTTGGAACATCATATTACCCTCTTCGCCTGCGTTTGTCTGTAAGTTTCCTCGAAGAACAACCAAACTCCACTGGTTCCAGCAGGAATCCGGTCGGTCGCATTGTGGAAACACTTGACCATCTCGACCCAAGGCGAATTTACGTGGCACAATCCTCGCTACAGACCACAGAAGCCCGTTTGCCCCGTTACCCTTGTTGATTGCCGTGTAAGGTGTTCATGTTCTTGAATTGTCTGATTCTAGTTAGATCCTTGAATAAGGTTTCCTCATTAAAATTTGTATAATATCATTATCATAAGCTGTTCATTGTTTTCAATTTATAT
>SDVV010039557.1:0-10617 GCA_016164225.1 Gammarus roeselii | reverse complement strand
AAAATAAATAACATATATTTTAAAGTGAAATTTAGAGTCGTTTGGAGGGCTTCATATGTATATAGCAATGACTGAACACCATACATAAAGTTAGGTTATGTTAGGTTTTGATGGGTGTGAATAGGCTAGATCAGAATGTAGAGCCAAGTGGAAAGAATGAAAATGATTATATCATAAATCGATAAAAAAAGTAACAAATTTATGCATGAAAACTGGATCGATACCATATAATTCCTGGTTAGAAAAGGATAGGATAGGTTAAGATGCTTAGTTCTTTTCACCTATCATGACGTGAAGGTGGTCCACAATAAATATCTTGTAACAATAACATGGGATTTTGTTCTAATGAAAAAAAAACATATATCAGAGGTAGAGTTACTCAGATGTTAACCGATCCTGTGTGTGTGTGTGTGTGTGTGTGTCTACATTGTATCGGTAACTATTCCTGCATACGACGTCATTATACTATGCCCGGTCCTGTATTTGCGTACAAAGCGTGAATGTGTTCCTGGTGTCTGACATTAGAAGAAAAACGACGTAAAATAGAGCCGTGTGGAAGGGATTTGATATGTACATCGCACAAAATAATGACTAAATATCATACATATCCATCAAACTAGAATGTAGATACATAATTATTGGTTAAGTTGGTTAGAATGACTAGATCTTTGAACCTAACATCGCGTATAACTGATCCACATTAAAAATGTAACAAATTTAAGTGCATTAGTTCTCATGGATCCTACCTGCTAAGTCTCATCCGAACATGTAACATAGCTATCGATAAATTCTGGAATCTAAACATTTACAGAAGGTTTTTTGCTGGATCAAATTGGAGGAAATTTATTCAACTGCTTTTGATATGATAAATATACAGCCTTAGTGGAGAGATACATACATATCAATTTCATACATATCCATCAAACTTGATTAAAATATATAACTATTGAATAGAATAGGTTAAGTTGCCTAGGTAATAATGTATTCGTCATTGGATGGTAACATTTTTTGCATTCATCGATATTTGATCTATGTTATCGTACATTTATTTATATTTCGCTAATTATGTACCTTAGACATGGTTTATATACCCTATATCTTGTGGATTGCGGACCTTACAATGCACATCTGTATGAAAAATTGTTAGAGTGGATTTATTCAATATTTGATATAATAGATGAAAATGGTGGGAGCAAAACGTCCAACACTACAAGAAAAAATCATATTCCAACAGTAAAACCGTACGTAAATCTTGCTAACGCTTTAACATTCGTAACACTCACTGACGTATGGGGTAAGCTTACATAAACGTTTGGAACTCGAAAGTCCACAAACGAGCGATGACCTAACATTACTCGAGACTGCTCGATATTACTGGACTTGTAACAAGCGAAGTGAAAAAATACATATATAAATGTAGGCACACAATTGCTAAAGATTGGTAAAACTACAGGGTCAAGTGGATAGATTTGATATGTATGAAGATTGAATCAATGAAGAAAAATACCGAACATAAGTATGCAACGGGGAAAAATATACAATCCTTGGAAATTTTAGGTTAGAATGAGTTAGGATTATGGCCATCATTACAGACCTTCAGTGGAAAATGTTAAAGTGGATCTGGTGAATGGTCGAAAAAGTCAAATATTGTGAATGGGAACGCAGTCTCATAACAAAAGCCTGAATGAATACAAAACTACCAAGTGTCTGAACTGCAAACGAAATACAAACATTTATACAAGTAAGACTTGCGGGAATAAGCATCTAGCAAAGACCTGCGATTTGATAACATAATTGAGATGTACATTCAATTATTGAAGAATTTCAACACAAACACTCAACACAAATCCGGTAAAATAGTTATCCAAGACAATATGGAAGCGAATCCATATCCAATGTCGCGAGGGGAAACACATCAAATTTTTGAAGCATTACATCCAAATAAGCGTATTTTATACCAAACATCCCATGAAATTAGGCAAATTTATATCGAATACAGATATATTCTTATGATATCAAATCAAAATGTTCACCAACATCTTACTAAAAAAATAGCTAAATAAGATTCACTACTCTACCCTAAGCAACAACGATTAACTATTAAATACGGTGTATCCTACCGCACCCAGATGATGAAATCTACTCTAAAATCCAACGTGATCTGATTCATGACTAAGATCGTATACTAACATAACAGCCATGCCGAAAATAACTGACATTTAAAGCTGAGTTAATGTGAAAAATTAGGTTTATACTATGATACCATTCAAATGTATGATAAAATCCTAGACCTAACTGATGCTATGCCTCTGGGAGTACAAATCCAAGCCTACTGTGTCATAAAAATGAAGTCTATAATGTTTTACTAGGTCACTTCTCAGTAATCTACCACTGATATATAACAAATTTAAAGGTAACACACAGTCATGACACGATGACACAGACGTACCTCGCATCTGTTAACCCATCGTCGCTGAACAGCCTCGAACAAAGACACATCCTGGACATAACCAAAATCTAGACACATGTACAGTGGTCAAGGATGAAATGAGTCTCAGAGAGTGTGTGACCATAAGAAGCTGGGGTTCTGTTTAGTGATGACTTAAGTAGAACACTACAACGATGAGTAGCTTGTCGCATAACCTCTCTAACAAACCCATGAAACTCATGATCGACGTCTACAAGAACGTACATAATTCACGTTGAACATTTATGAACTCCAAAATGACAGCTAAAGAGTATAAACCACCATTACACTAGGACCCATCCATCCAGTAAATTATCATCTAAACATTAAACTAAACATTTGCTAGGGATCAATGACGAAAATTCCACATAGATGCAGTATGGACTTACACCTCTTAAACATACACATTCATATGATTCTCGTGGAAAAAAAACATAACATCAACAACATATATATAATTGCTTAATAAGGTTCTCTACTCTGCTATAATTCACATCAAAATTGTACTACATTATGGTATCCATTCAAAAAATCGGTCCATTTACACAAACAAGCATAAACAGAATGAGCTTTTGCCTAGGGGACTCTCTAACTCCTCCTAAATATTGTAGAATGGTCGTACAATAAATATACAATACCCCAACAGGAAGACCAAGTTTGTAACAAATCGTCTGTTCTGTATCTATAATAACTACGTCAAATATTGTATCAGGATGAAAGAAGATATATAAAATACTACAAATGAACAATGTGTAACTAAATTAGACCTGAAATAATGTTCTATAATGTAGATACATACGTAATATATCCTAAATTGTATAAATAACCAACAGATTGCATTGGAGATAAAATTCAACAGAGAACCTACAAAACTGAAAGACCTATACTAAAACTCACGAGAAAAAACAAAGCAAGAAGATTAATTCTCTACCATACCCAAAACATACATTAAAAACGTGATGAATGAGAATGAACTATAATTTAACCAAACAAACAAGAAACGTGTATAAGATACCAAGACATGCAGGCGAAGTAACTGAAACCTATAGTAAATACGGTATACAAAACAGGGATAAATTAACATCTCTTTAACTAAAGTAACTATGGCTAAATCGTAACAGATGTGTCATACATACATATAAAACTACCACAATGCTGCAACAACCGACCCCATTATGTCTGAAATAATGTGGAAGCTGCAAGCCTAAAATGCCCTAAAATGACTAAAACTGTATGAGTTAACTGATCGAAATTCCAAAAAACAGCGCAAATTTACTATAAATCGATCGATCATTACTAAGTATACATAACATAATATTTTAACTTACAGGAAATCCATATCATTCAGGTATTTTTGCTATTGGAAAAACGCATCAATGGAACACTGATATAAATGTTTCAAAACTGGATAATGCAATATGGGGAAAAAAGAATCTCGTAACGAAGATACAGCATCCTAAGAAAAAATATATAAACATTAACCGCAAACAACCTGACAAATATTCCTTACTAATTCTTTAGATATTATATACATATGAAATAAATAGATGGGAAACACAGAACCTTGCCTGTAATCCTACCTTCAGGCTGGTACAAACACGGCTGATCGCACACTAAGGCTGCAAATTGAGTTATACGACTTGCCTACCACACTAATCCTATAAAAGAATATATAGTGATAAATGAACATAACATACAAAAAATATCTCAAGCCCCCACCGCTATGAACCCACCAATCAAGCATCGAATGAGTCATATGTACCACAACTAGATAAGAATACCAACATATATGTCCACAGAAAAAAATATATAAAAACAATAAACCAGCTATAAATATATAACGATATATACACTAAAAACGTAGCAATTGTGCCACAGAAAGGAATTTATAAGACAAGGAATAGGCACAAGCAAAGTCACATAATTTTCCAGGAGCGCATCCAACTTTCTACCTAGGGGGGTTTCTCTGCTGCACCAATCCCCCTCTCCAGAAAACTTGCTATAACGCTATTCATACCAGAATCGGATAAATGTGTATAACGAGCAACAGTTAGCGACCAATTATATTCCACTACAGCCATCTAAAGAAGAAAAAAATGGTATATAAATACAAAATATATCAAAATACAGAACAAATTAAAATATTCATAACATAAACCTTGCCAATCAAGGTCGCAAGCCTGCTTCCATCCCGCCGTTCCATCTTCCGTCCCTCTTCCGGTCTTCCCCCCTCCCCTCGTCCGTTAGCTGACTCGGGCACCAACCAGTTCCGGTACCCTCCGCCCCCGCGCCCCGTTTCTGCGCGAATCCCCCGTACGCTCGATGAGTCCCAACCCCGCGCCCTACCCCGCTCGCCAAAAGTAACTTTTTAATTCTTATCTAATTCTTCCACATCCGCGCTTAGGCGTCATATACTCTACTTATAAATATAATGTTTTCATAATGAAAAAAAATCCAATTGCTTCATTATTGACATCAACTGTGTTCATCAACAAGCAGGAGATAGCAAATTGAAAGATCAATAAAATACGTAGATCTTGTCTTGTTAATACAGCGCATAGAAACAAATATTGGCGACTATTTTTTTTATTGTTCAAGCTAAGAAGAGAGTATTGCATTGATAATGCCAGTGTTTAGGTGGTTGCATTAACCCATTGGTATTGGATGAAGGTGGAAAAAACGGGTATTCTGTTCCCGCTTCTTCATAATTGAGAGCTTTGTCAAATCGATCGCTAATTGATAAATAAACTGTGAAGTCAATGATAATATCGAGGCATTGCAGTATAAGTTCCCAAATCCGACGCCCAACACACTGTATCATGTTCCAAAATGGTATCTTCGGATATCTTCTGGAAAGGGCACTCATCATTTCTCCCTTGATGTAGTGAATTCTTATAGTTGAGATGCTGAACTCAGCATCACAGCATCTACGACTCTTGCTGGTGTGATCGTCGGACAATTACGACAGTTGCTGGCATGATCGCCGGACGTATACGACTCTTGCTGGCATGATCGCCGGACATCTACGACTCTTGCTGGCGTGATCGATGGACAGCTACGACTCTTGCTGGCATGATCGCCGTACAATTGCGTCTGTTGCTGGAATGATCACCGGACAATTACGACTGTTGCTGGTATGATATCTGGACAATAACGACTGTTGCTGGGATGATCGCTGGACGCTTACGACTCCTGATGAAATGATCGCCGGACAATTACGACTGTTGCTGGTATGATCGCCGTACAATTACGTCTGTTGCTGGAATGATCACCACCGGACAATTACGACTATTGCTGGTATGATCACTGGACAATTACAACTCTTGCTGGCATGATCGCCGGATGTCTACGACTCTTGCTGGTATGATCGCCGGACATTCACGACTCTTGCTGACGTGATCGATGAACAATTACGACTCTTGCTGGCATGATCGCTGTACAACTACGTCTGTTGCTGTTATGATCGCCGGACAATTACGACTCCTGCTGACAATGTCGCCGGACAAATACTACTGTTGCTGGTATGATCGCAGTCTGTGACGATTGTTGCTGGTATGATCGCCGGACAATTACGACTGTTGCTGGTATGCCCGCCAGACAATTACGATTCCTGCTGACATGATTGCCGCACATCTGTGACTTTTGCTGGTATGATCGCCGGGTAATTACGACTATTGCTGACGTGATCGCCGGACACCTACAACTCTTGCTGACATGATCGCCAGACATCTACGGCTCATGCTGGTAGTGTCGCCCGACTGACGTTTGAATGTTACCCTAAAATTCCTTGTAAGAGCGATGGACGTGAGTCTTAAGAAAGTACGTGAGTCATAACCAACTTCTGGTTTCTATACCCTCCTCCCTCCACCACTCCTCCCTTCCCTTTCTCGGCGGGCGGTCGATACTGAATACGTCGGGCAGTCGCGAGATGTCGAAAAAAGTTTGGTCGAATAAAAAACTACAATTTACACCTTCTGTCGTAGGACGTAAGTTTTAATTAAAGACCGCATTGCTGTCTCTAACTATGTGAAAGCATCATTTACCGTCGTAAAACATCAATTTCAATAATTCAGTTTGTTCTTATGCATTGTTTGACACTACGCCAGCTGTTCAATATATGCATCACTGTTTTGTCGTCTTGTGACCAGCTCAGCTGAGGACAACTTGCTTCTGGTTGAGACCTAACACAAACACATTCAGTGTCGTCAGTTCTTGTCGGAACAAGTTTCACAGCAGGTGCAGGTCTCGTGAAAAATAGCAGTGCATCGGGACCAGGCAGTGTTTCTCACAAAAATTATCATGCCGCTATTACCCACTCATATTTATTAGTGGAAAACATGGGGTTACGGCGGATAAGTCCCACATATATGTCTGTGCGTTACAATGACCAATTTGTATTCGCCGTAATCACCAACGTCGGAAATTTCGATGCGTGGAAATAAATGACGTCAGCTCCATTATATGACGATAGCGTTAAAATTTCATAACAGTGATCCAACGAATGTCTCGATGCGTGAAATATTATTAAAATTTTTCGTAACAAAATTTGAAATTTGCCGCAGATAACAAAATCGAAGCCAAGTTGGCCAACAGCAATCGAACAATTGCCAAAGCTCCAACAGACATCACACGTCTACTAAGAAAGCGTTATTAGTCGACCAGCCAATCGCAATCGACTTCTTTTAAAAACTCGCAGCGGTTGGTCAACACAATAACACTTTGAATTTACTCTTTTCTTCCGCTACGTTCCACCAATTCACTGCAGGGCTGCCACTCTTAGGGATTTTTCCCAAGATTTTCGGATTTCAGTCCAGAGATTGGTATCTTGGGAAATACTTTTCTAATCGCACGATATCATGAGATTTTGTGATGTTAGCATCAAATGTGTATAAATTTAAGTTATTCCTATTGCTTCCCAATGTCGTCCTTTTAAACGAACTGGATTATCAAAGGAAAAATTTCAGATTGTGTGCAAATAATCACTCGATTGAGACCAAACAGTTCCCAAAATATTGGTACTCGTTAAGAACCATCAGAGATTGCTTGAGAAACAGTAAGTTTCATTTGCTGTCCTCATTTACGTGCACTCTAACTGTTTTACCTCATTCATCGAGACGTGTTGAGATAATTTTTTCTCGAGTGAACTGCGTTATTACGAAATCGACTAGTTTCCATACGAGTAGCAACTGTTAAAAACAGGTTACTTGTCAAACAATGTGTAAGAAAAACTGCTCAAAACTGCACGACATGGGAGCCATTGAAACTTTTAGTAACAAAATTGGAAAATTAACTATCCTCTCTGTATGCGTCGATTGAGCATTTTAATCAATATTATTTATTGTACTTTTAATATCTTCTGATTTTTTTCGAACTTAGTGTGATTTTTCGTAGGTGAACCTTGGGATATCCTAAAATTCTCAGTGGCAACCCTGTAGCAAAGCCATCATAGTCAGCTAGGTAACTTTGACGCACGAGGTTCCCGCTCTTTCTGCCGCACGGTGGTCCATTGGTCTGGTGATCAAACGAGTTTGCAAGTTAATACTCTTGCGTCGTGACGCCCATTATTCAGACAATATGGATAACAACTAATTGCTAAACTCCTGCTGAATCAGTTGACTCAAGCTTCACTGCCCTGTCAGAGGAGTCTCAACCGTTATTCTAGGAAATGTATTAGTTGAAGAAAGTAATACTTCACATTGTTTTCGCATATTATTTTTTTCACCCACGATGCATTGTACCCCTCGCCAGCATCATTCCATTTGTAACTATATCCTACGCGATTAAACCCTTTCAGATCAGTTTTCATTCGTCTGGGAATTTGTGTTCTGTTAACAATTTATGTTACTCAAGTATTGTTACAGAGCGGGTTTGCATCCATGCGTACTAGCATTCTGTTCTGCACGAATATGAAAGGGAATGCGTAGCTGTAATAATTGACCTAATGAGAAACATCGTGCTAACTCTGATATTAGGTAAATATGTCCTTGATCTTTTTCAAAAGTTGACTTGCTACTGAATATGATCACGAAACTTCACTCAGGATTGCAACCGTAATCGATGTCGCAATTGAAGCTGAGGTGAACTCATCACAGCCACATCTCCTCTGCTGTCCGATACTGATTTAAATCGCGTTTTGAAGAGGAAGCTAACAGTGTCATCAATACATAAAAGCCGTTAATCCGGACCCAACTAGGGAGGTATTTTATTATCACTCATATGTCCCATCGTGATTTTACTCTTAGTATTTGATTAACAAACGCAGAGTCTCCAAGCGCATTAAGTTTTCACAAACAAGAAATGATTGGTGAAACACCGTATAGTTCGTTGCAGATTAACTCCATATTTATGGTTATGCGTTAGATTTAGTATGTATTTGAAGCGTGATCAGTAAATGTTAGGCTACTATGGCCAACATTCACCCATATTGTGTACTATTCTACCGCATTGGCACCGTGATAAAAAAATTCAACGTACCGCGCATATCACTTGCACAAGATTTTCGCGAATTGCGCTTGATCAAGGTACATGATTTCAGCACACCACGCACTGCAACGCCTGACCTTCCGCTACAAATAATGAATTTTTCCGAAAGGGTCCATGACAAGTTCGGTGCATGGACGTGATGTTCGGCATGTGGTTTTGATGTTCGGTGAGTGACTGTGATATGGGTGATTACGTGATGTTCGGCATTTTGTTTTAATGTTCGGTGAGTGACTGTGATATGGGTGATGACGCGATGTTTGGTGAGTGACTGTGATATGGATGATGACGTGATGTTCTATCTGCGGACGGAAAGTTTTGTGCGTAGAGGCGGTTTTCGGTGTGTGTAGACATGATAATAATGATTAAATGTAAGTTTTGGTTTGTGGGCGTGAGTTCAGTGTGTAGACATGATGTTCTGAGTGTGGACGCTAAGTCGGTGAGTCGGCTTGTGGACGCAAAATTCATTATGAGTACAATGTTCGGGTTATGGACTTGATGTTCGGTGTGCAGATGTGATATTTGGTGTGCGAACTTGAAGTTCGGGGCGGTGGACGTGATGATTACCTGGACTCGTATGTAACTGCATTTCAGGACCCCTTGAACGGAACGGGTTAGTCAAACATCAAAATATGTCTCTAGTCCATATACTTGGGTTAAAGTAGGTTAATCATGCCAAGTTTGATCGGTCTACACTAATTTCCATAAGATTCATGTCTCGGTTATAAGTGAGACCTAATAACACACGTTTATGATATACTGGCACCCGCGGGCCCAATAACTGATGAAAAAGACTGATGGATCCCAATAGGTCTGGAACACATTCATGTATGAGTTGCCGTGATATTCACTGTTTCAACGAAATGTTCAGTGGTTGTACGTGCTATTCAATGTATGGACGTGATATTCGGTGTTTAAATGTTATGTTCGGCGGAGCGAAGGGGCTAGGAATCCCGTTCTCTGTAAAAACCTTTCCTCGAAGACGGCAAGAAGAGCGGGGGGAGGAGAGGCACACCCCTCTCCAAACCCTATTGTTAGGGTCGCTGAATGTGCGTGGCTGTAGTACGAGTAATGTAAAGAGGAGGAAGATTGGCGAGATGTTTGTGAGGAGGAAGTTAGATGTGTTGGCGCTGAGTGAGACGAAGTTGGAAGGTAAGGACGAATGTGAGTTTGGTGTTGTAAGTGGAAGAAAGTCTGGTGTGGAGGAAGGTAGGGCACGAGAAGGTGTGGTCATGATATCGAGTGATCGGTTGGCTAGTAGCGCTACCGAATGGAAGGAGGTGTCCCCAAGATTGATGTGGGTGAAAGTCAAGTTAGGCGGAGTGAGATGGGCATTTGTGAGTGCTTACGGACCTGGCAGCGAGAGGAGTGAAGCGGAGAGGGAGCAATTCTGGACTGACTTGAGTGAGTGTATTGAGAGTTTTGGAGGTCATTTCAATGTAGTTGTACTGGGTGACCTTAATGCGAGAGTTGGAGATGAAATGGTGTAGAATGTCATAGGAAGGTATGGCGTTCCCGGTAGAAATGACAGTGGAGAAAACCTGATAGGTCTGTGTATGGAGCAGGAGTTGGTGGTCGGGAACAGTTTGTTCAAGAAGCGAGATATTCACAAGTACACATGGGTAAGGATGGCCCATGGTGCAATGGTGGAGAGAGCACTGATGGATTTT
>SDVV010039556.1:0-10617 GCA_016164225.1 Gammarus roeselii | reverse complement strand
GAGGGAACACACCTATTGAAGGACACACAAGCTAGTGAGATAGAGGGAACACACCTATTGAAGGACACACAAGCTAGTGAGATAGAGGGAAAACACCTATTGAAGGACACACAAGCTAGTGAGATGGAGGGAACACACCTATTGAAGGACACACAAGCTAGTGAGATAGAGGGAAAACACCTATTGCAGGACACACAAGCTAGTGAGATAGAGGGAACACACCTATTGAAGGACACACATGCTAGTGAGATGGAGGGAACACACCTATTGAAGGACACACAAGCTAGTGAGTTGAAGGGAACACACCTATTAAAGAACACACAAGCTAGTGGGATGGAGGGAACACACCTATTGAAGGACACACAAGCTAGTGAGATAGAGGGAAAACACCTATTGAAGGACACACATGCTAGTGAGTTGGAGGGAACACACCTATTGAAGGACACACAAGCTAGTGAGTTGGAGGGGACACACCTATTGAAGGACACACAAGCTAGTGAGTTGGAGGGGACACACCTATTGAAGGACACACAAGCTAGTGAGTTGAAGGGAACACACCTATTGAAGGACACACAAACTAGTGGGATGGAGGGGACACACCTATTGCAGGACACACAAGCTAGTGGGTTGAAGGGAACACACCTATTGAAGGACACACATGCTAGTGAGTTGGAGGGAACACACCTATTGAAGGACACACAAGCTAGTGAGTTGGAGGGGACACACCTATTGAAGGACACACAAGCTAGTGAGATGGAGGAAGACGGGGATTGTTTGAAGACAGTATCCATTCTCATATGATATGGACTAAATGAGGTTAAACAGTAGCGATGATACACGACGGGATGTATTCAGATGCAGTTACTTCAGTGCAAGAGGACCCACTTGTAAACACTAGTACACACTTGTAACCCTGTTATTTACCATGACGGGTATTTCGTGCAATAGAAATACCCTAATTTGGAAAGGGAATTAATTAGACGCCACACAGGCACACAATAAATGGGAATATTGGAGTGTAAACATTGGTTGATGAAACAAAGTTAAATAGAGTTCAATAAACATAATATTAGGAAAATGTAATTTTATTATTATACATAAAGTTACTATAAATGAATAATTAAAAAAAATAATGATTCTCCAGAAACTGTCTGTACAAGTTTACAAGATTATTATAAAAAAAGGAAGGAGGGTGTCTAATATGCACCATCGTATAATGCATCAGTCATGCAATAAACTGAATTCATGTCGAATGACGAAACCAGGGCTATGCGTTTCTCGATTATAATGAGCCAAGACCCGGTTATAATAAGCCAAGGCTCGGTTATAATAAGCCAAGGCTCGGTAATAATAAGCCAAGGCTCGGTTATAATAAGCCAAGCCTCGGTTAAAATAAGCCAAGGCTCGGTTATAATAAACCAAGGCTCGGATAAAAAAGCCAAGGCTCGGTTAAATAAGCCAAGGCTCGGTTATAATAAGCCAAGGTTCGGTTAAAATAAGAAAAGGCTCGGTTAAAATACGCCAAGGCTCGGTTTTAATAAGCCAAGGCTCGGTTAAAATAAGCCAAGGCTCGGTTATAATAAACCAAGGCTCGGATAATTAAGCCTAGGCTAGGTTAAAATAAGCCAAGGCTCGGTTAAAATAAGCCAAGGCTCGGTTATAATAAGCCAAGGCTCGGTTAAAATAGGCCAAGGCTCTGTTAAAATAAGCCAAGGGTCGGTTATAATGAGTCAAGGCTCGGTTAAAATAGGCCAAGGCTCGGTTATAATAAGCCAAGGGTCGGTTATAATGAGACAAGGCTCGGTTAAAATAAGTCAAGGCTTGGTTATAATAAGTCTAAGCTCGGTTGTAATAAGCCAACGCTCGGTTAAATTAAGCCAAGGCTCGGTTAAAATTAGCTAAGGTGCGGTTAAAATAAGCCAAGGCTCGGTTAAAATGAGCCAAGGCTCGGTTAAAATAAGCCAAGGTTCGGTTAAAATAAGCCACGACTAGGTTATAATGAGCCAAGGCTCGGCTAAAATAAGCTTAGTCTCAGATAAAATAAGCCAAGCTCGGTTAAAATAGGCCAAGGCTCGGTTAAAGTAAGCCACAGCTCGGTTATAATAAGCCAAGGCTCGGTTATAATAAGCCAAGGTATATCGAGCACTAGAATGCACCTCCAAAGCCCTTTTCATCCACTCCCGCCCACACCGGCCGTTCGTCCCCGCCCAGCCCATCTATCCATCAACACTGAAGGGGCAGTTCATCCGCCTGGTTCCGGCAGGGAATGGGGCCGCCTAAGAGGGATATTAGACCGGCGTTAACACACCGTAAAACCAACGATAACACGCCTAACAAACCAACGATAACACGTCTTTAAGCCAACAACAGCATGCACCCAAGCTAACGATAACACGTTTTTGAGCTATACATAACCTGCTCTTATGCCAACAATGACACGACCTATCACGGACATAAGTCAACGATAACGCCATTAATCCAATAAAACCACTCCATCAATGCAACGATAACAGGTCTTTCGGGCAACGATAACGTTGTTAAGTCAACGACAACACGCTCTTAAGCCAACGATAAAAAACACCTGAAACAATGAAAACAAGCTTTTAGGCCAGCAATAACACGCCCTTGCGGTAGCACTAACACACATTTGAGGCAACAATAACACGCCCTTGAGGCGACGATGACACACATTTTAGGCAACAATAACACGCCCTTGAGGCGACGATGACACACCTTTGAGGCAACAATAACACGCCCTTAAGACGACAATGACACACCTTTGAGGCAACAATAACACGCCCTTGAGGCGACGATGACACACCTTTGAGGCAACAACAGCACGCCCTTAAGGCGACGATGACACACCTTTGAGGCAACACTAACACGCACTTGAGGCAACGATGACACAACTTTGAGGCAACAATAACACGCTCTTTAGACGACGATGACACATCTTTGAGGCAACAATAACATGCCCTTGCGGAGCACTAACACACCTTTGAGGCTACAATAATACGCCCTTGCGGCGACGATGACACACCTTCGAGGCAACAATAGCATGCCCTTGAGGCGACGATGACACACCTTTGAGGCAACAATATCACGCCCTTGAGGCGACGATGACACACCTTTGAGGCAACAATAACACGCTCTTTAGGCGACAATGACACATCTTTGAGGCAACAGTAACATCCTTGGGGCGGCACTAACACAACTTTGAGGCAACAATAATACGCCCTTGAGGCGACGATGACGCACCTTTGAGGCAACGATGGCACGCCCTTGGGGCGACGATGACACACTTTTGAGGCAACAATAGCACGCCCTTGAGGCGACGATGACCCACTTGATGCCACGGGAAGTCACCATTTAATTGAAGGCGCGAATCGTTTCTCAGCGCCGATGAGAGACGGCTTGATGGGCCAATGTTGTTCATTTACGTCCGAGGACAAGGGCATGCCATTCATTTGTCGCTGGAGCCAGCATTGAGGTCGCGCCATTTATCTGTATAAAGAGAGAAAACGTTGCGACTCTCCCACGCGAGAATCAGAGAGAGCAGTTAATGTGATGAATGAGGAAAAGCAGCCAGAACCAAACGGGCAACTTGGAGTAGGAGCAAAGACTGTTCAGAGACAGAAAGCCATTCACCGGTAAAAATAGGAACATTAATACTTGTTAAAGTCAAAGCCCGCAAGATCATACATTATCCATTTGGAGAAAATGGAGCCACAGAAAACTGAAAAATTATACAAAGCAGGAGTCAACCGTCCCCATAGGAGCTGGAGTCATCCTCATAGGAGCTAGAGTCATCTCCATAGGAGTTAGAGTCATCCCCATAGTAGCTAGAGTCATCTTCATAGAAGCTAGAGTCATCCTCATAGGAGCTAGAGTCATCCTCATATTAGTTAGTCATCCCCATAGGAGCCAGAGTCATCCTCATAGAAGTTAGTCCTCCTCATAGAAACTAGAGTCATCCTCATAGGAGCTAGAGTCATCCTCATGGGGGCTAGGGTCATCCTCATAGGAGCTAGAGTCATCCTCATAGGAGCTAGGATGATCCTCATAGGAGCTAGAGTCATCCTCGTAGAAACTAGAGTCATCCTCATACGAGCTAGAGTCATCCTCATTGGAGCTAGAGTCATCCTTATAGGAGCTAGAGTCATCCCCATAGGAGTTAGTCATCCCCATAGGAGCTAGATTCATCCACATAGGAGCTAGAGTCATCCGCATAGGAGCTAGAGTCATCCTTATAGAAGCTAGAGTCATCCCCATAGGAGTTAAGAGTAACCCCCATAGGCGCTAGAGTCATCCTCATAGGAGCTAGTACTCCTCATAGGAGCTAGAGTCATCCTCATGGGGCTAGATTCATCCTCATAGGAGCTAGAGTCATCCTCATAGGAGCTAGAGTCATCCTCATAGGAGTTAGAGTCATCCTCATAGGAATTAGAGTCATCTTCATAGAAGTTAGAGTCATCCTCATAGGAGCTAGAGTCATCCTCATTGGAGCTAGAGTCATCCTTATAGGAGCTAAAGTCATCATCATAGGAGCTAGAGTCATCTTTATAGGAGCTAGAGTCATCCTTATAGGAGCTAAAGTCATCCTCATAGGAGCTAGAGTCATCCTCATAGGAGTTAGTCATCCCCATACGAGCTAGAGTCATCCCCATAGGAGCTAGAGTCATCCCCATAGGAGCTAGAGTCATCCTCATAGGAGCTAGAGTCATCCTCATAGGAGCTAGAGTCATTCTCAGAGAAGCTAGAGCCATCCTCAAAAGAGCTAGAGTCATCCTCAAAGGAGCTAGAGTCATCCCCATAGGAGCTAGAGTCATCCTCATGAAAGCTAGAGTCATCCTCATAGAAGCTAGAGTCATTCTCAGAGAAGCTAGAGCCATCGCCATAAGAGCTAGAGTCATCCTCATAGGAGCTAGAGTCATCCTCATAGGAGCTAGAGTCATCCTCACAGGAGCTAGTGTTATGATTAGCCTCCGTTAACAGCTGCGTAGTGTGTGCCCCTAGAAACAGTGTAGGCCTTAGGCCTGTTAACCCTAGCTTAAGTTACACGAAGAAATCCCTTGCCTTGCATATTTTTAGTTCCCCTCCGATGTTTGTTTAGAGAAACAGTTGGTCCCCATGTGGATCGTATGACGTAGGAGACGTTGGCGAGTTGAGGGCAATTTGCACACCTTGTAAAACTCCGTGTGTCAGCAATCGTATGGACTAGATCCAATAACAGTGTTAAGTTCAGGGTTATCGTAAATTGTATCAAGGGGTGGGAGGAGCCAACAAAATCCGTTAACGACCTAAGCTCAGGGTTACCGTAAATTGTATCAAGGGGTGGGAGGAGCCAACAAAATCCATTAACGGCCTAAATTGTAAGTGTACCAATGAGGTCAGGGTATTAGGACGCCCCGCCTCTTTTGATGATCCAAAAAGGTGAATGGTCCCCTTATTGGAGGACCATTTCATACACATAAACAAGGCCCTACCACATTTATTTCAGGCGGGACAGTACTAAAAGGGTAGATCTCAGAGCTCACACAATTTCCATCAGCTGAAGCTTTCGGGTGTAGGGCGCTACGCTACGCTTACGCTCTACGCTTTACACTTACATTTCTTTTTGCTGTTCTTTTACACTTTTGTTACGTTGTGTCCGTTATATTCCAATCAACGTTCAATGCTCTATTGAGAGTTAACTGTTGACTTTTTACTCTGTTTCTTCAAAAATAATAGTATAAAAACACTGTTTAATCATTTGCACCTTGAATTTTACCCGATTATCTCAACTGAAAAGCTTTTACCATAACACTAGAGTCATTCTCAGAGAAGCTAGAGCCATCTCCATATGAGCTAGAGTCATCCTCATAGGAGCTAGAGTCATCCACATAGGAGCTAGAGTCATCTTCATCGAAGCTAGAGTCATCCTCATAGGAGCTAGAGTCATCCGCATAGGAGTTAGAGTCATCCCCATAGGAGCTAGAGTCATCCGCATAGGAGTTAAAGTCATCCTCATAAGAGCTAGAGTCACCCCATGGGAGTTCGAGTCATCCTCATAGGAGCTAGAGCCGTCCTCATAGGAGCTAGAGTCATTCTCAGAGAAGCTAGAGCCATCCCCATAAGAGCTAGAGTCATCTTCATCGAAGCTAGAGTCATCCTCATAGGAGCTGGAGTCATCCCCACAGGAGCTAGAGTCCTTGGGAATCATCAAGAGTCCATACCACTCATGTCATACGAGCAACAACCACTGAGTCCTATACAGCCGAAGCCAGAGCTAATGATTAGTCGGACGAAGAGGTTGAATGTCCTCAAGAGCCAGGGACTGAGTGTATCACCTCGGAAGAGCCAGATCCTTGATTCATCCCGAGCCAAAGTCATGCGGATAAGATCCATGAACATACTTCATGGATCTCATCAATTATGACCCGAGCACACCACAGAGACGGAGTCAATAATGACCGAAGCCCACCACAGAGGCGGAGTCAATGATGACCGAAGCCCACCACAGAGGCGGAGTCAATGATGACCGAAGCCCACCACAGAGGCGGAGTCATTGATGACCGAAGCCCACCACAGAGGCGGAGTCAATAATGACCGAAGCCCACCACAGAGGCGGAGTCAGTTATGACCGAAGCCCCTCACAGAGCCGAAGTCACTCATGACCAAAGCCCACCATAGAGCCGGAGTCAATTATGACCAAAGCCCTTTGCAGAACCGTATTCAATTATGACCGAAGCCCACTATTTGTCGTGTGTAGAGAGAGAGAGAGAAGAAACATTGATCAATTTTCAACAGGCGCGGGGTGGAATACCTGGAGAAATTATTCAACGGCCAGGTGAGATAACTCAATGACTGGAATTCAAGCAGCATCATACGTACCGAAGTGTGACGTTACCAAAGAGAACATAAGCATCGTAATGACTACTCAGAGAAGACGCACATTGCTTAGAAATGCATCATGTAATTTATTTTAATATAAAGTGAATATTTAGAAATGTGACCATCACGAGACGGTACATCGAATAGCAGCAGCTGGTCGTGTGGGTGGGCGCCCACGAGTTTGGTTTCATTGATGCCCTAGACACGCGCCAGGACATTGTTGATGGTTGATGCCCTGGACACGCGCCAGGACATCGTTGATGGTTGATGCCCTAGACACGCGTCAGGACAGCGTTGATGGTTGGTGTCCTTGACACGCGTCAGGGCATCGTCGATGGTTGGTGTCCTAGACACGCGTCAGGACATTGTTGATGGTTGATGCCCTAGACACGCGTCAGGACATCGTCGATGGTTGATGCCCTAGACACGCGTCAGGACATCGTTGATGGTTGATGATGTGAGACACGCGTCAAGATATCGTCGATGGTTGATGCCCTAGACACGCGTCAGTGCATCGTCGATGGTTGATGCCCTAGACACGCGTCAGGGCATCGTCGATGGTTGATGCCCTAGACACGCGTCAAAACAACTTTGATGGTTTGAATCATCGTTCAGAAGATGTCGAGGAGAAGTCATGTTCTCCATAACAACAAGGCCTTGCTAGTGGGCACGGTCTAGGTAATTTTTGTGTCTAATAGTGGAATAATTTTTATTTTTTACAAAAATATGACGATTCATATTCAGAAAAAAAAAATAACAGGCAACATAAATGGATCAATTTGAAGTTTTCATCACTTTATGACGGTGAAACCCTTTTTCGATTTCAGAATATATCGAATAATAATACGACGCCATACATTTCACTTTTGTTTTAAATTGCAGAAATAAAAAGACTAGTAACTAAAATAAAATTTGTTGTAGCCTGGTGCATTTGAAAATTCATAATTAATATTTTATACCATCCCTGGACAGCGTCCTTCAATCACGAAAAGAAGATCAGTATAAGTAATAACACATTGAAAATTTGAACTTTATAAAAAACTGCAGTGGACCTTTGATAAAAGCTCCAACATTTTTTCAAAGCACCATGAAACGTGAGTCAAAAAAAAAAACGTCATCCGTGAATAAAACTGGCGACAACACGCCTCCTTCCTTCCCGCTGATGCACGACGGATACAAATGGCCTCCTAACCGAGGGTGTCCTCAGTCCTCCGCCCCCCCCCCGAGCCTCTGCCTCTCCCCCGCTCCCTCAAGTTTTACCACACGGAATCTGTCACGAAAAAAAAGACAGTCCAGAAACCATCCTTCAGAATTGCTAGAAATTGGAACCAATTCCACGAATAAAAATCTAACACATTTCAATCAAGACACAAATTGATCGTTTGAGGTAACTGAATTGTACCTTAACCGAAAAAGCGGAAGAGGGTAAAGGAGCTAACAAAACAATGTGAAAATACAGTATTAAACATGTCTTAATGACGGAGGAGGGAGATATAGCAAGCGATCGAAGGAAAACCTGACACATCTGAACAAAGCCAAAAATTAGCCATTTGAGAGAACTTCATCACGAAGGAGGGGGCCGTAGCAAAAGTAGGAAGAAAAACCTATAACACCTCAACGAAGCCAGAGATGGACCATTAAAGAGAATTTCAACTCGAAGATAAAGAACAGTAGGACCCGCAACATTATCACGGACGCGGTACCGGAACATTTCAATTTCGAGCAAGAAGGACGACGCAACAATTCCTAATGGAGCTAGCAGTATGCCAACTCAGAGGAGGCTGAACATACACGAATGCAACAAAACTATGCAAATTGTCCTTTAGCTTCCACTATCACACGACCCTTCCTTTTGTGGAGTGGTCAGGGCGGCTGCATAGTGATGAGGAAACATTGCATTGCAGGGCGCGGGTGCCGGCTTTGTACGCATTGCAGGGCATGGGTGCATGTTATGCACGCCTTCAGTGCATTGCAGGGCGTGGGTGCATGTTTCGTACGCCTTCAGTGCATTGCAGGGCATGGGTGCATGTTATGCACGCCTTCAGTGCATTGCAGGGCGTGGGTGCATGTTACGTATGCCTTCAATGCATTGCAGGGCAGGGTGCATGTTACGTACGTCTTCAGTGCATTGCAGGGCATGGGTGCATGTTACGTACGCCTTCAGTGCATTGCCGGGCATGGGTGCATGTTACGTACGCCTTCAGTGCATTTCAGTGCATGGGTGCATGTTACGTACGCCTTCAGTGCATTGCAGGGTATGGGTGCATGTTACGTACGCCTTCAGTGCATTGCAGGGCATGGGTGTATGTTACGTACGCCTTCAGTGTATTTCAATGCATGGGTGCATGTTACGTACGCCTTCAGTGCATTGCAGGGTATGGGTGCATGTTACGTACGCCTCCAGTGCATTGCAAGGCGTGGGTGCATGTTACGTACACCTTCAGTGCATTGCAGGGCATGGGTGCATGTTACGTACGCCTTCAGTGCATTGCAGGGCATGGGTGCATGTTACGTACGCCTTCAGTGCATTACAGAGCATGGGTGCATGTTACGTACTCCTTCAGTGCATTGCAGGGCATAGGTGCATGTTACGTACTCCTTCAGTGCATTGCAGGGCATGGGTGCATGTTACGTACGCCTTCAGTGCATTTCAGTGCATGGGTGCATGTTACGTACATAAATCATGTTGGGTGTTCGAGTCGAACACCCAAGGTTTACGTCTTCTCACAAATATGGCAAAAAACAGCCCCAGGTTGGGTCCCTTACTGGTTCTGGAGGTAGCATAAATGCAATGGTTAGAGGGGGGATGTCGCATAAATGCAATGGTTTGGAGGGGGGATGTCGCATAAATGCAATGGTTTGGAGGAGGGATGTCGCATAAATGCAATGGTTTGGAGGGGGGATGTCGCATAGAAGCAATGGTTTGATAGGAGGGGAGGTGTGATCGGACGTTATCAGGTTTAGCTCTGCCCCGAGGCGGGGGCTTGTGTGCGGAAAGGGGGCTCTGATCGATAGGGAAAATGAAAAGGGGCATATACCGATGGGAAGGGGAGTTTTCCCTAAATTGAACGAATGGCTAGGAATGAGCGGGTGCTAGAAGGGAGTCATTGCATTTTATAATCAGATATTTCATCATTTGTATTGAAAGTAGTTTCTTCATGGATAAAACAATGCAGAATTTTGAATATTTCATTCACCTTTTTATTCTTTTCAAGATATCTTGGATACACTTCGTTAGCTATTTTACAGGAAGGCCCTTCTGCAGACTCTCATCAGTTTAGCGTTGCAGATTGTTTATTTGATTTCACTTTCCATCACTTAATAAACCCAAAAGACTAGTCTTGACTCCTAACAGTGCTGGCATGTTTCACATGGGACACCTTACGAGTGTGGGCGAGGTTCACGGGGGTCCGGACCTCCGGAATGACGTCATGAACGTTCACACCTTCACCCACTCTAGTGAAATGATCTCCCAGCTCGAGACGTTGCACTAAATTACACTTCAGTACTTTAATGCGGGCTGCCTGCTGGCCTATATTTGAAACACAACCTTTACACCGCATTACGTGTTGGCTTCATGCTGCAGTATATGTACGTATCAACGTTATGCTGCAGTATATGTACGTATCAACGTTATGCTGCAGTATATGTACGTATCAACGTTATGCTGCAGTATATGTACGTATCAACGTTATGCTGCAGTATATGTACGTATCAACGTTATGCTGCAGTATATGTACGTAT
>SDVV010039555.1:0-10617 GCA_016164225.1 Gammarus roeselii | reverse complement strand
CTGAAAAAGATAACATAATTCTACATTTATTATCATGAGTTGACGAACAAATGAAATTTAGGTTCTGTACATCAAACATGAGAATGTTTTCATATTATTGTGAGTGTGTTTAATTAATTACCAATGCAAAAATGTGTTCGTCAGTTCTGCAGTTTCTTGATGTTCCTCAAAAAAATATAGAATTATGTTATCTTTTTCAGAACATTGATAGGAATGTCAGTGAAAATCTAGTTTTGTTCATCGTTGCTCAAAGTGGCTAAGCGGTCATTACTTCTACCAAGATTGCCTTCAGAAACAGAGCTCAAATAAATTGTCCTTAGATTATCAGACAAGAATACGTGCTATCGCTCATCTAAGGCCCTTGTTGCTGTCCTTCGACACGCATCCCTTGATCATTGAACTGACTGCAGGTAACGTCTCTTACACGTTAAAAAATCAATCACCATCGGGACCTTTCGCTGCAATATTATTAGCAGATCCAGCGTCTCTCCACTCTAAAATGATCATGGATGCCGTTTCTAGTAATAAATAATGATTAACGTACATAGAATATTTTCACATAAATTACTAGCTGTGGCGAGGACCAGTGACGAAGATCACTGGAGACAATATAGTACAGCGTTGGGGAACAAATCTCCATCTAAGTATTGTTTCAGTAAATCATACCTACGGAGAAACAATCTTATAAATTGAATTGCGTGAAACAACGGGGACGTTATTATCAAGCGACTTAATGCATTATCAGATAATCTAGATGCCGATAATGCATTACAATACAATATTAGCAAGCGTCACTAATGATGGGTTCATTAGGAGCAGGTCATAATTTATAGATGTTGTCTTAATAATTGTCCGAAACACAGAGGAGAAGTCGTTTCGTTGATAACTGCTGACACTTATCACAGAGATAAAATTATTTCCATCAGATCAGTTACCAAACTTGATTAACACAAATTTGTGAAACATTTTTCCCTCCTCTGATCCATATATATTGCAACAGTCTCTAAACCTACACAACGTTATGATCATAGGCATGCTGCCGGGGGATAAACGTCCTCGCCTTTCACGCCTCCACACCATAAGTTGGCTGGCGTGACGTACACACTGATGACTAATCAGCAGCCAATATGGCATCGCAGAACGAGTTATTTAGAAATGTCATTCCCAGAGGAAGTTCCATCCTGAAGCCGACAATCGACGTGAATGGAAAACGTTTTGTTGTACTTGAAATATAAATAGTCCTCTAGTTATTCCCCTATGATGCCCGAACAGTAAAATGACACCCTGATAATGGACATTCATCTATACAACGATTCTTTAAAAGGCTTACTTATATTTATTATTTCCTGATTAAAACCGGTCTTATAAAAACGTCATTTCAACCTGACATGAAATATTCCACCCACTCAAAAAAATCCATCCAACTTAAAAAATCCGAGTGTTGTTTGAAGCAACAATAGAACTGTAGCGAACGTTGTTGACTAATGTCATCTGTGTAAGCATGAAAGACTTCTAGGAATGGAAGAAACTGATCGGAAAACATGCAAAGAGTTCTGCGTCCTCACAGATGTGTCATATGTAGTTCCAAGAGACTCTTTCAAATTGATTGACCATGTTTGCTTAGGAATATTTTCTTTCAGCGTTCAGTTCACTCGGTGTTCAGTTCCCTCAGTGTTCAGTTCACTCAGTGTTCAGTTCACTCAGTGTTCAGTTCACTCAGTGTTCAGTTCACTCAGTGTTCAGTTCACTCAGTATTCAGTTCACTCAGTGTTCAGTACATTCAGTGTTCAGTTCATTCAGTGTTCAGTTCACTCAGTGTTCAGTTCACTCAGTGTTCAGTTCACTCAGTGTTCAGTTCACTCAGTGTTCAGTTCACTCAGTGTAATGAATCCGAAATATGAGCAATTAGTAACTGGGGTCCAATCGCGGCGAACAGCCAACAGCCCGCGGTGGCGACTTGGATGCCACCTCAGCGCTCGCTAAGCCCTTACTATTGAAGATTTAGCGAGAAAGGTTACACTAACCTTGAGAAACAGGTATACCTTGATCGTCAAGTGCCCAGGTATACCTTGATCATCAAGTGCCTAGGTATTCCTTGACCATCAAATGCCCAGGTAAACCTTGATCATCAAGTACCGGGGGAAATTTCCGATCATGGACAGGCAAAGTCTGTTCCAATTCTTGTCGATGCTAAACAAATTTGCTTCACGAAACCATCGCATTCAAAAACTTGTCAACGCGATGCTCGATTCCTGTGAGAGAAAAACATCAAAATGTTGAGGTGAGCCTTTTTTTATCTAACGATGCCCTGGGTTTGTTTCTGCTACGTGGGTGGCTAATGCTAACCGAATTGGTCCTGTCAACCTTCGCACCAATTGATTTTTGCTAAAAAAATCTATGCCAAAGAAATCGGTCCAATTTTTCTTTCCGTGCAATCGGTTTAAAAAAGCTTCGATCGTATAATTTCTTGTATACAGTTTTCTGTCATTAATGCTTACGTTGCTAACAAAAAATCGAGCTTCAAGACCAGTCCCAGCAAAATTTCATGTACACTTCTTTTCATGCGATATTTTTGAGTTTCAGTAATCATCAGCGATGGTTATTTTTAGAGTCGAATAACCAATTAGTGGATTGGAGCAATTTGAATGTACATTGCAGTAGAAAGCTCCTTTTGAAGAATGTGCGTGTGGAATATTTTGAAAAAAGTGTTACAGGATGATCGTTAATGAAGAGCAATGAGTGAAATGTTGCTCAATTCCAAATCTACTTGATAATAAAACCCTGTAAATGTCCTAATGAGTCCTTCGAATGGGCCCTAATTTTGAATGATGCCGTTGAACGTTTTAGTTCACTACTCCAAACAACATGGTTGAATGTCAAGTATTTTGGAGATGTTTTTTATAACAAATTGGTAGAAAATGTTGTTTAGTTGTAATGTTAAATGTAAATAAGATTTGATTCAATGCTTATTAAAAAAAACATTTTCGAACTGACCGAAGGCGTCAGCGCGGCTGAAGAACATATTAGACGATTGTTTCACAGTTGACGCTGTTCCATATATTATGCGAAAACTATTGCCACAATGTTAAAAGTTTCAGTATCTCATCTCTGCACGTCCTTTCATTGTTCCCTTTTTATGCCCCGAGGCAATGATACCCGCAAAAGTTATGGCTTACGACCCGGCACAATAAGAGCTGTGAAAGGCAGTCAGTCATCGTTGAAATGCCTGAAGCCAATGCTTGAAGTCATTTACAATATGTGTCAGCTGCTGCAGCACCCGCTGAACAAAAGAAGTCGTCCGATTGAACCGTTGACATGATTGCTAGCTCAAGTGGCCGAATAAATGCTGCCTGACTTCCAAACTTTATTTTCCTCTTACCAACTACAAACATAATGCACTCACACAAAGTGTAAATAGTGTACACACTGGTAACTACTACACATACAATGACGATGACAAATGATTTCGATACACTTTGGACAACCTGCCATTCCATTGTAGGATTGAGTTTCACGTCCGATACGCGTTGTTTGCCTCTCTCTAAAGCCCAAACCTGTTAACGTGAAAGTGATAACTTCTGACCATCAGACCTCCTGGCCTGGCTCATTACCGCAGCCCTCATCGAAATCCTGCCACCCAATTCGAATACCACCATTTCAGTCCTCCTTCAAGTCTACGGGCAATAAATTGTTACGTTTGGCTTGGAAATGTTTTGTTCCATTTTACTATTTAATGTCAAGTGACAAAAAATGTACACTTATATTTGGCAATAAGATCCTGCGTCTTTGATTGTTTTTTTATTTGACTCGTTACACACAGTTCAATATTTCTGAGCAGCTGTTCTTTTCTCCCATTATTGAAGAGAAAGGGTTGAACAATAAATAATCCAAATGTAGAAACGGATCTGCAGACTCAGCTTTGCGAAGTAAAGGTTGTGTTAAAAACGGAATAGAGGACGCGAAGAACAAATGCCGTCCATGAGAAGCTGCGTGGAACATGCAAATATTGCGGGAAGGAGAACAAGTAGTATACCTTTATGAAATGGTTTCAAAAAATTGAAAGTGATACATGTTTTCGAATAAATAACATCGAAATCTCTGAAAATATACATTTATGCTATACGAATAGATATATCCTAATGACATCTCTTGAAAGTCGAATTATATTGTAAGACGTGCTACGTAAAATATCAAGCAATACTGGGAGCTGGTTCGTACAAGGTGAAATTGCTAAATATAACATCTTTCACAGGTAGCTGTTGTTTTTTCCACAACATATCAGGACAACAAGCGATCGTTGTAAAAATTGTAGCATAAACTGCACACTCGTACAATCTAACTTCAAATAATGTGCCCACTCTGGTCACTTATCTGAATTACGTAAGCTAGAAGTTTTGTACAAGTCCTGAGCTGCTCATCAAAGAAAGACTCATCATTCGAAGTGGTCATCAACCGAGAACGTTTTGTGTGCATGCGTTTTTTTTGGCTTCCTGTGCCTCTTTCTGTTATATATTAATTTAAACGAGTCGACTCCTAACACTTAACTCGTAGACCTCTCTAAAATGGTCACGATTTTTAAGTTGCGTTGACTTCTCTGGATCGACAATACGTGGATTTGGCCCACGTTCTGTCACAAAGCAAAAATTATTATTCTAGCGGAAATTATGGACACAGTAATTAGTCTGGTCATTCACGGACTGGCTCCCCACACAAAGTTTTGCAAGGGATTCCCGTCAAGTCGATTATTTCACTCGCTAGTAAGGCAATGGAGGCTGGCAATCGGTCTGTGAATAGATACGAAATTATTCCGGATTAGTCTTGGCAATCACAGCAATTTTGTCCCCACTATCTTTTTATCATTCAGTACCTTGCACGGGAATATTTTTTCTTATTGAAAATCCTTCTCTATCAGCTTCGTTATGTAGGTGTCTTTGTCCCTGTTAACCTTACCAGTTCTATGGATGATTGAACGATTTATGTCTATTTTTCCGCGAAATATTTTCTAACTCAGCATTTTAAAATGTATTTAAAACTAAATATAACGATTGATTGACCTACCTTACTTGGGCTATATCCATTGCGCTATCGACTCTCGTAAACCATTAACGTTCGAAGACCAAAACTTTTGAAACATTATCGTCTTGTACTGATGTTTTCAACTCGATGGTCGCTAGTTCTTAACGGTTCATCCACTTCAACGTCCGTAACCAGGGAGTCGTTTGCACAAAATAGATCAGAAAAATCGTTATATCTCGTAGGTGAACTTAGACTTCAACATGTGGGTTATGAACTTGGACTTCAACATGTGGGTTATGAACTTAGACTTCAACATGTGGGTTATGAACTTAGACTTCAACATGTGGGTTATAAACTTAGACTTCTACATGTGGGTTATGAACTTGGACTTCAACATGTGGGTTATGAACTTAGACTTCAACATGTGGGTTATGAACATTGACTTCAACATGTGGGTTATTATCTTATCATCAGCAATTTCAATCAGGCATTGGCCTTTGGTCGTACAATGACGGAAATATTGAATTCTCCAAATGCAATACTGGTGTGTGTTTTAACGACTTCGGTGAGTGGTTTGTGTAGATAGATATTTTCGTCAATCGTGCTGTTTGGTGATATGTGGACCCCCCAAAAAGCAGCCGTGCCCATTGCCGGTCACATGGAAGGAACCCTTACTTCCAATGTTCGACGCCTCAGCCTTGACAATCTTTGTGAAATTGTGATTAGCAAAGGAGGGGAATTTTGCCATGATTATTAATAGACTCACCGTAATCCACAATATTGTGACTGCTTATTATCAGATACTTTTGTTCGTAGGAGAAATATCAAATTCATATATTTTTTCAAAGAGACTTCTAGCATTTACTTTATTGCATTGTATTAGCATCAGTCAGGCGACCTCTACTTTTTTGACTTGCATTGTGTCTATTTTGTGGAATTGTATGGGGGACTATACTTTTATTTACATATGCACGAATTCTGCAGGCGGGGTAGCCACCTTTAACCCAATCTGCGGTGTAATTACTGCTTGTAACTATTCGGTCAATAGCAGCTTCGTAACTTTGAAGAGCTCTTCTATGGGTACAGTATCTATCGTTGAAGTCTGCCAATGTACCGTTCATGCTGCGTCTACGCTTGCTACTGGCTGAGGCCGCAGCTGTTGTTCCAAATTCTCGAACTCTACTGGCAAAGCGTTGAAGTATACGTATGGTGGCCGAATTTTCATCGGGGTTATTTTTTTCATATCATTTCGTTACAGAAACCTGCTTCGATGTCCTGAAAATTGAGGGTACAATCGAGACACCTATCCAACGTATTGTTTTTTTCATAACACTGCATTATAAACATTTCAGTATAAGTAAATCGGTGTTGAGAAAAGAATTAAAAAGGAAAACGAATTACAAATGGACGATAAGCTGATGATTCATAAATGAATGGAGAGTTTTGGAATATAAACACGCAAAGCTGCGACAGATGAAACAAGTTTGGGATCGCGATAATATTTGCATTGACGACCCATGACCTCAGTTTCTTGGACTGCGGAAATTTCCTCCTATTCTCCAGCAGATTTGTTTAAGACGTTTATGCTAGGGCGGCCAAGAAAAGGCAGGGGGGGCAGCCGCAATTTCCCGGCATTTCGATGATAAACGACGAGAGCTGCAAAGAGATGATGGGAATTCCTCGCATATCCTCATGAGTTCAGACGGTCACTGACGAGGTGGTTTCCCAACTAGCGAAAATATTGTTCAAAAATGTACACATTGAGCAAATGCTTGTTTCTATTGAACACAAAACAATGTCAGAACCAGGCAGAACCTCTTCACGATTGACTCTATTTGGTCGAAGTTGTGATACTGCAACATGTGCCTTCCAATTTTAACCTACAAAATGAGTGTTTTATTGGTTTTCGCTCACAGCACCAGTGTCATAATAAGATCTAATACGGCTTACATGAAGAGTGAATAAATAGCTTGCAAAGTACAAGAGTACTGTAATGTGTGTTGAAAGCTGTTTCATTTTATTGTTAAAATTCTTGACTTGAGCAGTCAACACAAATTATACCTACCTCAAAATATTTTTATTTCTGCTCGTCTTTCCTTTAACTAATCCCGTCCAGAAATATGAGTAATCAAATAAAATTAAACTTCAAATAGTCCTTACTGTATGAATGGCAGTCACGTTGTCCCAAACTACTCTCCTGATGCATTGCAAGACGTGCGATCCCATCCAGAGATTACTTTCTATCATATCATGTCAATATATTTCGTAATTTCATTCCAAAGCAAAGGTATAACGCACCTTGTTTCATTAGGATTCAACTTCATCGGATTAGCGTCCTCGTGTACGTCTCAACACAACGTAAACACTGATTAATTCCTTGCTTTACTCTATATGCTGGCACATCACTGCTCAAGGACCATGTATGCCATTACTGGCCATCACATGAAACATACGCTCATATCTAGCCTACTGAATACGAGTTAAGACTACATGTCAGGAACAAAAAGCTAAATTGTTGAGTCAGCATCGCTAGTGTTCAATTTTCACAAAGCCTATGTTTGTCTCCAAGAAATTACACCCGATGAAGTGATCAATATTTCTATTATAATATTGTTCCGTTGTAAAAAGAAAAAGTTTTGCTGAGTGAAGTGTTCTATAATTTGATCAGAACGGTGTACGTTAATTAATGAATCCGCTCTGCAAGATCACTAACAGACATTATTCCGGCAGGCAGTATCCGATTGATGGGTTTCCTCCGGCCTCTGCATGAGCACAGCCAGCCTTCGACAGAACACAGCTTGTAAATGCAATGCAGGGATGTTTAGACAGATAATTTTGGGTGCAAATGGGACAAAAAAATGGATTAGTACCAAGATATATCAGTTGCTAGATACACATCACAGTAGTGGCAGTTTTTATAGCTCATCCCATGGAGGCACTGGGACGAAAAATTTCACACCTCAAGCTGCCATAGCGATGAATATTTTGCATTCACGTACATTGAAGCAATTAATGATGGGTTAAGTTTTGTCAATGCATGCGTGGATTGTTCAGTGATGTTTCTGTGTGGTGCGAACACCCACAGCAAAATGGTAGAACAATGGGTTTATCAACCAGCGTCGACTTAACGTTCGCAGTAACGGGACCAAATGGTCATGCATATACAATTATTATTATTGAATTTAACCACATAATTTTTTCGATAGTTCGATAGTGGTTTGATAGTTTGATAAGGCAAAAGCGGACGAAGTCCTTATCATGGACTCTAACAGGGAAAAGTCCCCCCGGAAGTTATTTCGCCTTGGGTAATTTTGGCGGCTGATTGTGGAACAGCATTTGAGGCACCGCCAGCTGAACCACTTTAATGATGCTAAGACAATGATCATTGTTTGGCAATAATAAGTGAGGAAAGGCATGAAATTCCCCTAATCTAAATACTGGAATGTAAACAATCAATTTGTAATTTTATTCATGTTCGGCTTTACGATTCAAGCCTTTTATATATTGTGCTTGTCTATAGAGCGAATCCTAGTAGTGTCACCCTCTTCAGGTGACTGAATTATAAGGACGAATTTGGACTCCTTTTTACATTTATCTCAGGATCCAAGAAAAACAACAACAACAAGTACAAGGTCAATGATAACTAAAGCTTTTAATAATTACTATGTGGGTATCGTAAGATATCACGTGCCTTGTATAACTTTAGGCTGACTCAATTCACCCACTGGTGGAAGCAGTGCCACCGACATTGATTGCATGCGAGGCCACGTGATTGTATGTGTTTTAATTCACTGATCGCTATAGGCACTCAATGTTTTGAGAAGGCCTCTTCTGCCGACCGTCTATACTTTTATGACGACGATTAGATGACCGCTGTCTTAAGAGAGGTGACGGTTGGTGAGATTCCTCAACTGGTGTGGGGAATGATAAGTTACGAACTTGGATTCAAATATATTTGGTAATGGTTCCAAGATGGATGTTCCAATCCTTCCTCATGCCTCAATTATGCATAAATTGGCGATGCCTTTGTCTCACCTTCTCAGAGTTTTGTTATAACAGAGATGGGGACAGTTTTAATGACTTTTGATGTCAATTTACTGTTCTGTAAATTAAATAAGATTGACCTACTCGTGAAATTTGTAAGGACGTTATTAGGATTTTTATATGCTGCACTACATTCAAAAGACATTTGTAAGGATTATGCTGCTGGATAAATTCCTATCCCGTATCAAATTACAATATAACATAAATTTAAACGCAAATATTAACGTTATTCTTCCTTAATTTCCCATTGCTTCGATTACGACAGAACTAATCTTTCCGATTATGTCATTTTTAAAGCAGAAGAAGTTGGAAAAAATTGCTGAAATAGACTAACTAGCGAATCGTTCACAAATTCAGAATTCGCAGATTCAAGAGCGTAAACATATTATTTAGGTGCAATATTTTGATATCTCGAATACAGCATGAATGGAAGAAATCCTTCGCAACGTCTCTGTTGATTGAAAGAATAAATGCTGATGTGCAGACCCTGACAAGCATGTTCGTCAGAGAAATAAACTCAAGTATTTTGATTTTTGCTATGACAATTAGCGTTTTTACTTGGAGTTTGATCTTTCATTTACTAATTTTCTTGAAACGTAAATAATGAATATTTTATATCCACATCAACAGTAAATATCACTATTGAAATGAGTTTTAATAATGGAATAGGAACAAAATTGATATAAGCCTTTGATCACAACAGCGGGTAAGGGTAGCATTAACGCGGTCATTTTCGACCATTATTTTTTTATATTCATAAATTTTATTGTCCGTTCTTTACTCCGCCTTCCAGGGACTCACAGGATTTTTTCATTCACAGAGCTAACATTGAACAGGGCAACCCTGGTCAGAGAAAAAACATCCAATGGTTACATTAAAAGCGATATTAGATGCAAGTGGACCACTACCTTGCAGAGGCGGCTGATGGAAACTCCAACGAGCTACGCTTGTAATGGACACCCTTGACTGACTCATGGATAAACAATTGAGTGCACACTTACGCTGTAACAGATAAATGACGAAATAAACTTCTGTTTCGTCATTATTTCGTCCTTATTTCAATAGCCAAATAGAAAATACGCATCTCTGCTCAGTGTCTTTACTGAAAAATAATGTAACATCTCTGGTTGAGGAAGGCGCTTTGCTTTTTTATTTGGAATAGATGGTCAAATGTCACGATTCGTGGGTTTATCGTGTTTGTTCACCAGCACAGATATTCACTCCTATCGGTCTTGTCGGTGGATACATGATTAGGGTTTCTCCTAGTGAATGTTATTCGTGATGTATCATTTATATTCTTTACTGGCGCATTTTCTTCATGATTCCATGTTTGCGTCTTGCTCTTCTACACCACCGAGAATCTTTAGGGTCGCCCCAATGCAGGGGTGAGTGAGGATAGTTTATTGCAAATAACTGCTCGGATCTACTGCGGGGGTGTGTTGTTAAAAAAGCGAATGAGGAGGAACCGTTACAGAAAAACACAGCGGATTTATCGTCATTGAGGCTTCGTTCAGTATGACAAGGCAACCAGTTAGATGAGATTTTTATGTATATATA
>SDVV010039554.1:0-10617 GCA_016164225.1 Gammarus roeselii | reverse complement strand
AAACTGAGAAATGTGCAGAGACTAACTGCTCACGGCCCATCTCCGCCCGAAAACAGATAGCTAATATCACATGTCGAGCCAAAATATCAACAAAGTTGCGATTTGTAATTCAAAGCTTGTTTTATGCCAATTTACATTCATTTGGTCAACATACAATATTCAATGTATCCAATTTACTGGTTGCTTATTTTGCTCCGATGGTAGCATTCCGCCCAACAAAAGTTATTTCTTGATACCCAATTAGTATTGCGCTTTTCTAGAATACCCGATATTGACACACACACGGAGCTTAGGGTACGGGAAAACGTCGAAGATTTTTATTTGTGTTAATCTACTTTGTAACTGAAGAGTTAGAAAACTTGACATTTTCGAAGCTGTATGATCTTATATAATGTTTTCAGCCTTTCTATACGGCCATGATGAAAAATGTATTGTAACGAGACGGTATAATATTTGAAACAAATTCAACCAGTTGGTAATCCATGTAACGTCCGTCACGCGATTGTGCTTATAAAACATATCTATATGCCGATGGAGGAGAGCCTTTTAATTAGATATATACATTTTTTTCATCATAAGTGTTCATTGAATTGGTAGGTCATAAATTTGAATTGTGTGAGCTTCCTATTTCCGAAATTTTTCAACGAGCCAGATGGCCATCGCAGTGCGTGCCATCTTTTGTTCATCTAACTTTCTCGAAACCGTTTTGACTTTAGTTCTTCAAGATCAACAATTTTCAGCTTTTATCACCAAAGTTTTCGAAGTCAAACAATGGAGCGTTGCGAAGAAGGAAGTAAAATATACTGTATACCAACAACAATCGTTTACTGTTCTTCGAATAAAACTAGTACTAAGATCATTTGAACTAAGGTTCCGAGTCCGATGTAATGGTATCTATCATAATTGACAAATGTTTTTCAGTTTTTGTTTCTCAAAATACGCATCACTGTTCGTTTTTTTTTCTTATATATAACCACTGGTTTATTATGAGTGTTATTCTAGTAAGGCTTGTTATGCTTCACTATCTCATAATGATAATGAGGTGCCAGCCATATGTTATACAGAATATTCACCTCAGCACGTGTATCTGACAAAAGCATCTAATGACAGACGAATGGACGTATGTTCGTACTGGCTTGTCAGAGAGCAAAGGGTTTCCCTTGCGATAAAGTCATAATCTGCAAATTGGCTCGTAATTTTTGCTGTCAGCGTATATAATCGCGAGCAGAAGTGGCTGAAGCCAGAACAATTACGATAGGAATTATTTTGTAGGCTATTAGTATGTGACAAGAAATAAGTAAGTTTCGCTTGTGATTTTCTCTTGGTTTTCTGACGAGGAACGAGTAGACGACTTTCTCAATCCTGGACTGGGCGTATACTGCTCCTGCGTACACGCGGATTCTGCGCCAATGGCTTGTACATACGCAGGACGAATGCTGAGGACCGTAATTCACATTGGATGAAAGTAGTATTCATCCTTAAAGCTTAAGTCTTTCAACCTAACATTTTTGCTCCTAGATATTGAGATTTGTGTGATGATTGTAAGTTACAAGGCCTAATGGAATATTTCAATACTTCATAATTATTGTTTGATCGATAACTTTATGAGAAAGTTGGCGAATATGGAATTGGAGGAATCTGATGACCTCAAAGCACTGATCCGAGAATGTGTCCGTACAACTTTTAATTGAATTAGACTGCGATTAGTTAACAAATTGCCAACAGGTCATGAATTTATGAAGAGACCAAAACGTCATTTAATGACTTAGGCGGCCACATATTTGTTAGGGAATTCAAACAACAATATTTGAACTCATGAACTACAGAGGAATTTGCTCAATCCTACAATCATCAGGGAGAACCCATAGCATGCATTTCCATGCTTCAAAAATTTGTTGGCATGCGTTCACCTGTTGTCATGCAAATGCGTTCACTCGTTGGCATGCAGATGTCTTAACCCGTTGACATGCAAAGGCGTGCACCCGTTGCATGCAAATGCTTGCCCCCGTTCACCTGCAAGTGCGTTCACCCACCGCTGGTCTCCTGCAGCCTGATTCTCTTGTGATAATTTCAGTAGTTCATGACCACTGCGACTGCCCTATGACCTCTGGTGCATGGGAGAATCGTGCGCTAAAAAATGAATAATATGTCATGCTGCATCAATGCCATAAATATATTCGTGCTGCATGCATGTATGCACGTCACTGCATTTAACTCATCTAATTCAGTTTCACCATGAAATAAACGTTCAACGTCGGCGGAAATTGAATCATTCACTAATAACTTTTTTTTTATTCATGTCAATACAATGATTTTCAAAATAATGTACTGTCCCGCTTTTAAAAAAAAATTCATCGAAATCGCATTCAATTATTATCGACGTGTAACGTTATTATCGACGTGTAACGTTATTATCGACGTGTAACGTTATTATCGACGTGTAACGTTATTATCGACGTGTAACGTTATTATCGACGTGTAACTTTATTATCGACGTGTAACGTTCTCAAGCAGATACATATATTTTACTGACAGCGGCAGTAACTTTCAATTTACTTACAATTTGGCAAATCGATTCAAATGCAAACGCAATGGCCTCGGGCTCAACTGTGCGATTGTCCAAATTAAATGGAACACAGACAGTATTTACAGCGGTATTTACTCGAAATCAGTAATACATGTTAATACCAGTCAACAAGAGTAATTACGTTGTCATAGCAGAAAACTAATACGCCAATGTTCCTTGGAGTTGAAGTCCGAGTGAGTTTATGTTCCAATTTCAGTTATTAAAACAGTGCTTCAGTGCACAGTAATGACCATGAAACTATCTTGCTTCCGGTCGAAAAAAGATGACGCAAATGAAGTGACGGGGAGTTCCGTAAGTAGTAGAGTTTTTGGCCTTTTTCGTTATTTCTGGATTAGTATTCCTGGACAGTACAGTTAAGATATAATATTTCATTATTATTATTATTATTATTATTTTTAGCTATAATTTTTCACAGTCACATATGAACAAATTTCCGGCACGGCAGAGAATTCTCTGAACCAGATCCTAGAACTTTCACTTAGTTTCGGATTTTTTTCATCGTATTTGAATCCAGTCGTAGTCATTGCGTTCATTTACATATCCTCCCATTTTCTCCTGAGAAAGATATAATGAAAACAATTTGATCTTATGACTTATATTCTATTCGAGACTATTACTGATATAATACCGGGAAGTTCGTGTTGATTTTGCCCTCAGCGATCGAGGATGGACGGAAGAAAGATGGTTCATTGCTTATGCCATCAAGTCCTTGAAACGAGCAAAAGCTGGTCCTTGCCAGATCCCATTGGTTTCAGGTGTAATAACAGGAAGTCTGGATGCTTACCAGTTTTCAGAAGAGGGCTGTTAAAGGTGAATCATGTCCAATATCAGAAGGTCTGGATGTTTAACAGTTTTCAGAAGAGGGCTGTTAAAGGTGAATCATGTCCAATATCAGAAGGTCTGGATGTTTAACAGTTTTCAGAAGAGGGCTGTTAAAGGTGAATCATGTCCAATATCAAGAGGTCTGGATGTTTACCAGTTTTCAGAAGAGAGCTGTTAAAGGTTAATCATATCCAATATCAGGAGGTCTGGATGTTTACCAGTTTTCAGAAGAGGGCTGTTGAAGGTGAAACATGTACAATATCAGGAGGTCTGGATGTTTACCAGTTTTCAGAAAGACTGTTAAAGGAGAATCATGTACAATATCAGGAGGTCTAGATGTTTACCAGTTTTCAGAAGAAGGCTGTTGAAGGTGAATCATGTACAATATCAGCAGGTCTAGATGTTTACCAGTTTTCAGAAGAAGGCTGTTGAAGGTGAATCATGTACAATATCAGCAGGTCTAGATGTTTACCAGTTTTCAGAAGAGGGCTATTAAAGGTGAATCATATCCAATAACAGGAAGTCTGGACGTTTACCAGTTTCCAGAAGAGGGATGTTAAAGGTGAATTTCGTGTGTCTGCGCATCTTAGATGTTGAAACGGGTTTATTCGAGATCTTAGTGTTACTACCGTGTATAAGGCATTCGACTTCATTTCGTCCCTTAATTGCACACTACACGGCAAAAGTATGGTAAGTAAAAATTAGCATTCTTTTGTCCGTAATGAAGAGAGAATAATTGATGTTTAGCTGTTCGGTTAATAAGTGTATTTGTGTATGCAACGTTGCTTTGCGTGGGAAGAATAAAGGGTCAAAAATGGTTGCTTGCAACATGATTTCTCACGGCATGAATGTTAGTGATTAATGGCAGAGCAATGAATGATAGTGAAAGTTTCTGAAGGCCCGAGTTCAGTAAAACGGCATTTTATTTAATCGAAAGTATTTTAGGCCAGATTAGGCAGGCTAGTGTAACCGTTGATAAGGACATTCGACCACACATAAGCCGCATGTCATTATCACCTGAGGTCGGGGGTTGCAGAGTTGACACATCGCTGATGGTGATGATAGTGACAAATAATTTTGAATATTGTAGAAGATTATGATATTGCGTATCATGATATTGATACATATTGATCTACTACACTATGACACAGTATACACGAAGAGTCACTGGCCGCATTTCAGTTATAATTATACCCTGAAATAAATCTTCAGTAGGAATACAATAAGATGCGATATATTTTTTTTGAGGATTGATTTTCTCTTCGTCTAGGGATACGAAACAACAAAATTTCAACTAAATTTTTCACGGAGAGCGCACCTCACACAATTTGGTTGGGATGCTCAATTTTATAAAATAATTCAATTTCTGAGGTCTACAATGACCATCCTGCATAGGCCAAAGTTCCGGCAACGAAAACATGGCTTCCTAATTAATATTTTGTGATTCGGAAGAAAATAAAATGCGATACTGATCCACACTTCCCTAAACAAGCAAGGGGTGAGACTGTCGAAGATGCTTCTCGAATTGAATATTGGAGCACATTTCCTTATCTACCACTTAACGGTCAAAATTTGAAAACATTTCGGGACGTAAGATGCATGCTCATAGCATATTTAGAATATTCAGTTTGTAAAGCCCGCATCATAAAAGAGTGGCTGTGGAGACAATTTACAATTTGGCAGGGCCTACTTTTCGAAATAGGTCCGAACACTTCTGTCGATCATTCACAAAGTGTAATCAAAAGAGCTGCATTCTCAGGTATTTTGGCTCGAATCCCTGCTTGTGTTTGAAAATTGATCGAAAAATTCATCAATAAACTTTCATCAAAAAATCGTTGAATTAACTGTACGCGTTTAACCGGTTAATCTTCGTGGATAACATCGTGGTATTGTACATATCAATATGACCCGGAATCATACAATGGCTTACTCATGTTTTACATGTCCTTGTCCTTTATTGCGAGTCGGCTTCAAAGAAGGAGAGTGTTATCATTACCCCTTCATAAATAATTTGCCTAACAACATGATATAGTATAATTGAAGGGAACAGTGTTCGACGACCCCGTCATCCCAACCAACACTGTTCATACAGCCCCATCATTCCACCGTGTGCCAGCAGCATCGTCATCGCTTCGTTGCCCAGCAGGTCTGCCACCGCACCGTATCCTAGGAGAACTGCAATCACACCGTGTCCCAGTAGTCCTCTCATCATACCGTGTCCCAGCAGCCTTACCTAACACGCCGTGTCCCAGCAGCCCTGCCATCACACCGTGCACAAGCAGTCTTGCTATCATTCTAGGTGCCAGCAGCTTGGCTATCACACAGTGGGCCAGACGGCGTGCGATCATACCGTGTCATAGCATCCGTGCTTTCACACCTCGTCACAGGAGCCCTGCCAGCATCCCGCGTCTAAGCAGCTCTGCCATCACACAGTGTATCTGCCGTCTTCGCAAGACTCTAAATGTCAACCAACTGTAAATCATTAATTACCCAAGGAACAGGCAGGAAATAGAAGTAATGGACGTATGTCAATAGTCACATGAATGCGAGAAAGGTGATGCTAGAAATAAATGATTAGTTAGCAGGAATATACAAATATTGTGGACATGTTTCCATATTCCATGTGCTTATTGACGAGACAAAAAATTCCATTTGAAAGATTATTCGATTATCTGCAGAGAAGGCGCTGTTCGTTCTGTTGGATGACAGCTAATATTAAATAAACATGTGAATTTCGGACTGATTACATAGACTGTATTATTCCACCAGCTTTAGCAGTTAACGGACTTTTACTTGTTGGTGTAGAGTAGCTTATGTTAATCATGGCTACAGTAATGTGTTAATCATTTCTTTCTTCCCTCAACCTTCTCCCTTTCTCAGTTCTTTCGTCGGATTAGTAGGGGGATTTTAATCATTTCGATCAACACATATAAGTACTCACTAAACATGAATTCAATCTATGACCTCACATGTCAATAAAGGACAACAACTATACATCAAATGACTACCTATTTGGGGTGACTCGAGCTCTCAACTGGGCTGGTAATGAATTGTGGTATTGTTCTTGGTTGATCGGTCTTGAGGTTACTTTTCAATGCGGCAATGCATAGCGAGCTGGGAATACAAATTGATCTCGATATTTTATTGAAAATGCATTTACGAATAAAACAAACAGATAATTTCCTAGTAACTTATTTGTTGTTTTTTACTGGCGATATTCTCAGTTAGTTGGATGAATGATTCCTCTGAGATACCGTCATTTATCACAGTCGTTCTTCTCGTGTTCACTGTCGATTTCGTTCTGTCCATCACATGAATAATAGCAGGCATAATTGACATTAAAGACTTAAACCTAATGAGTCAGTGGAGAAAAAGTTTGTTTCAAACCTAAATAAGTGTGTTGTCAAGAAGATCTTCGATGTTTGGTTAAACGGTTTTGAACTTACGCTCATATAATTAAAATTTTGTCGCTATGTGTACTGATTATATCGTTCACTCCTCCATTACTAATACACATCATTCCCATCCTTATTTTAAGCCTAGTTCCTGGGATGCGAGAAATAGGTTTGAGAATGAACGAGTTCCTCGATCAACTCTATTTTCCAAAGATGCACCATCTACCCATAGCCAGTATCATCATGTTATAAACCCCTGTCTGTTCACCGCATCATAAACACAATTCTATATTTCCTCCCATTCCTAGGCAGCACCAGCTGTAATGAAGTTGCGTTCTTGATAACGTATCACGGGGGTGCTCACTTCTATTGCTGCTGTGCAACAAGTATTGTGTCGCTGTCCTGGAGGAACCATTAGGCAAACGAGGGCAAACGAGGGCAGCAGGATCAGGATGACAGGACTCGACGGTTACGAGACTAAGGAATGGGATTTGTCTCTGGCAGAAAGAAACAGGGAATGGAAAAGCTCCTGATTGTGTTAGTGGTTACCAGTATATTTCAACCGTCAAAATCCACATAAAATGATTTCATTTGATCCATGAAACATTTTAGTCACGCGTTTAATGTCATATACAAAATGTGATACCAGAAATTTGAATTCCCAGTTACTATTTTTTGATTCCAGAGGAACTATTCATCGCCGGGTATGCCCGTGCTTATGGTAGTTATTTCAACGATTATGCCTCTCTATAACACAGAAATAACCACTACCAAAAATTGAAATGATATAAATTAAAACCAATTTACATAGGTAATCAAACCGGGAATGATATTTATTTCCCGCCTGTACTCATAAAATCAACTTTCTGCAGACAGAGAGAGGAAATATGTGCTGAACGTCAACTGCATCCTAGCTGTGCTAATTTTATTCACGTTGAAAAACATCCATCATCCTATTATCTGAACATTTTTCGCCTCTCTCAATGGATGGATGTTTTATTAGGAATGTAGGAAAAATATTTTGTCAACATTTTTCCCCACTGAATATAATTGCGTGATGGAAACATGGGCCATTCAAGTGTTGCATCATATCCTGTTAAATATCCACTCTTCCCCCCATGTTTTTTTCATTTCTTATATTTTGTGATGTCGTATAAGTTGATGTCTTGTTGTGTGGTTAAATACAGTGGCATACATTTACATTTATAGTGTTCATGTCTTCACTAAAACCTACGGTCAGACACCCCAGAAGTTATACCTGTGGTTAGAGGAGATTGTAAGCAGGATATTATAAGGTATCATGAAGGGAAGTTACCATGATACCCTATGCGGCGGGGTCCCTACAAATTCACGACCCTCGACCAAGAGTCTACATGGAGACAAAAACACTACTTATCAAACACAAAACTATGTGTGATCACGAAGTTTATCTATGACACACATTTTTTTCGCTAGCACAAAACTGAATGGGAAAAAATCGAACAATAGAATAATTTGCAATTCCAGATCACTCATTTCAGACATTCTTCAGCTCTTTCAGGTATAAGGGATAATTTCAATTACACCTGCAAGACAAAACAATATATGGAGTGCGCATGAATCGTCGTCCAATATCATGAAATATCCGTCGCTATCATTATGATGTATTGATATTTTTTGAGTTATTGAGTCATTTTCACATCAGTATTACAAACTGTTAACAGTTTTCCTAATATATAATAACAAATGATGTTGCACATACAAACTTTTTTACATACTACCCAGAAAGGTTCACCGATAGTTCACGTCTAAGAAGAATTTTCCTCCCCAAAAAATGCAGACAAGAAAACAAAATATAATGTTCTAGTCAAATTGGTAGCAATAGGACGGCAAGCATTGACTTTGTTGTCTTCCAAAGATCCTTAAAAAAAAAGATCAGTTGAACAGTAAAGGTGATAACCTGTTTGGAAATAGCCACCTCAGCTTTCTCACTTACCGTTACATCATTTTTTTGCGGGGTCAACAAGCATTGGAACTCACTGATCGAGCACGACGTCGACCCTCATTTTTGTATAGTATGACACAAGCAAATTTTTAACACAGGTTTAAAAATGAAATGCTTCATTTTCCTAATATTCATGAACGGAATCTCACTTTCCTCATGATTGTTTCTTTAAACAATATGTGGCATGTAGACGGACCATCGAGAAAGTTGTCAAACATTAAGTGTGCCTTCGTGTTCGTAAATGTGCTTTTGTTCTTCACTTAAAATGATCCGTTGGTGATCAAACTGACTACCACAAAAACAGCTCTGATCAAGTGAAGGGAGTCGAATCATGGTGATCCAAGTATCCTGGATAAACTCTGACTATAGATCTCTCATTCAACAAATTACATTTTAGAAAGGACGTTTTTGACGTCAGTCTATGCTTAAGCCGAACTGAGTTATGAAGACGCATGTATTAATTCAGTCATCAATAACGATCACGGAATTCTTGTTAATTATGTTACAGGATTGAAGATAACCCAAGCATTCAAATTGAAAAAAAATGCATGAAAAAAATGCATGCAAACAAATTTTTTCCCCTATACGATCAAACACTAAACCATTTGTAATGTCTTTGCAATGTCTGCCTTTGAAAAAATTGCATATTGTTGGTCCCTACCGGATAATGGCACTATTTAAGTGACGAGGACCGGCGTACTTATGACAATTCATCAAACATTTCATCGACTTCAAGCATCCGGATGCTACTCGACCGAAATTCCTATGCGACAAATCAGTAATATCGACAAGTCTCTCATTTATATCCTTTTGCAACAACGAAAAGGCAGGGAATTTCTTAAAGCAAATGCAAAGTTTCGTCCCAAAAGCTAATGAACTGGTTTACAAAGTGAATCTCGTTGTATAATAGCATCCTGTCAATTTAAAAAAATGTTTTGTATATAATTATTGTCTGACAATAACAATGATGTTTTCAACCAATGACGTTCGCAAGCCTTTCCAGCCCAATTGTTGTACCAGGATAATATGTTTCTGCTTTCCGGAAATAGAAAATATTTTTTGCATGTATTTTATTAATTTACTCCCTTCGGGCGCCTTTTTAAACACAAATGAGGCGACCCAAACAACTTGTCTGGAAATAATATTTTCCTCCTCTGAAATATAACACGAAAATAGTAAAACAAATATGAGTTACTTTCTGTCGTCGTAAATCAGAGAAGAAATGGTATCTACTCATGTTACATCATTTATCTGTACTATTCTTGTGTTCATAGATTGAATTGAGTTATTTAACTTTTGCTCGTAGTAGTTAAGTAATATTTGCAGCCCGAGCTATTTGCTTTATTCTACAGTGTACAATTATTCCTGTCTGGAAGGTCCTTGCCCAGTCTTTTTTGTCAATACAACAGGTGTCTTCCAGCCCTTCCCCTGACGCAGGATTGTAGGGCATAACAGGTGTCTTCCAGCCCTTCCCCTGACGCAGGATTGTAGGGCATAATTCAATAAAGGGGATAATAGCTGGAGACTTGGAAATAGGCGACTCGGGCGATTGTAATTCACTTTGTGTCAGGCTCCTGACAAGGACGCAAGTCGAAGTGCGCAGTTCCCTCTGCACTATGGCGAGGCTGGTGAGTATCAGGGGTTGGTGGCTCAACAAAGCAGAAAGTGGCTCATGATATTGCCTAAAAATATTATTTGTAATGCGACCAACCCTTTCGACTCCTCGCGGTGGCCATCATAACAAGGGACAAAATGTACACTTTATAGGATGGTCAGGTGAATACAATCAAACACTATAAAATACAAACGCACCTACGAAGCAAATTAGC